>JAADVW010000658.1:0-18694 GCA_023335875.1 Elongisporangium prolatum | reverse complement strand
GCTGCAGCGCATCGAGCACGCTCAATTCAGGCATACCTCAAGGAAAATAACATCATCTGCTTGCAGCATCCTGCCCAAAGCCCTGATTTGAACCCCATAGAGAATCTATGGGCTCACCTCAAGCGCGAAGTCATCAAGAGACCAGCATCCTCTATCCAGGACTTGATCAAGAAGCTGGAGGAAATATGGTACGACATCGATCCTGCTATGGTTCAGAAGCTGTATGAATCGATGCCCAATCGTTTACAGTAGGTCCGGGAGAACAAAGGTGGTCATTCGAAGTATTAACCTGGCTCGTTGCATTATCATTTTACTCTGAACTTGTTCATGGTCGAAGACTTTTTAGTCGTACTTATCTGAAATGCCAGCTTTGGCGCGCGATAACTTTGTTTTCATTGATTGTTACGCCAATCTGAAAATACAAATAAATGGCAGAAATGTCCCCTTTTCAATTAATAAATTCAGTTGGCTCAATTTTATTTTGCAAACATTGCAAAAGACAAAGAAACGAACGTAAGGGTTTGGATGAAGACTTTTTGTAGCAACTGTACAGTATGGAAGCCATCCGCAAAGAATTTGTGGCAATGCACGGGATTCATCCAATTATGAATGTGGAAGTTTTTGGCTGATGAATATTTTTTTAAAATTCATCAGCTAAAAACGAAAAATCAATTTGAACATGCGATGTCACCAAGCCTGGTCTGAGTACTGACTCCGCGCTGCCACTCCGCATCCAGTGAAATACTCATTGATCTTCTTTTGTTCACCGTCAACAATCGGCTGTGTCGTGACTGCAACCTGGCCTGATTTTGCCAGCTTCGATTCGCTGCTACCGTCGTGTTTCCAATCCTCGTGTTTGTTTACTGCTCGGGCAGTAAACAAACATGAGGATTGGAAACATTTTGAGCTGGAGCGTGGGTTGCTGCTGTTCAATATACAACTGTTCCCAGTATGCTGGTTCCAGAACAACGCGCGGATGGCGTCGGATCCTGCGCAGATCGCGCTCTTTCGACTGCTTTTTGACTCGCTTCGCATTCAAACGCCAATGGATTTTTTTTTCGTGCCTCGATAAGTATGAACTTGTCAATTTGCTGTCGCTCCGTTAGCGTGGTTGCGATGATCACACAAGCACAAAAGACGTTTCACTTCTCACGCTGGAGCTTCAGCAACCAAGTTCTGAGTGCGACTTTATCTACTGCGGCTCAACTAATGCTGCCACGACCCCTTGCTGCGGTCATTCTTGAGTTCAGTGCCACATTGTTGATTTCTGTGCGGCAAGCCGTGAATTCATCCAACGAGGTCTGTCGATCGTATCTAGAATGCGTGGCACACGCCCATTAGTGGCACGTGGAAGCTTCAAACTCCTCCTGCATTGCTCTCCATTTTTTTATACGACAACCAAATACTTTGACTGGCTACGCCTGACCTGTAAACTTGCAAAATAAATCCTAGCTATTTCTATGGCTCATTTTCAATTTATATTCACGCGCCGTTGATTGTGAGAGTAATTAGAATTTGAATTTTGCAGACTGTCATTATATGTGTTGTTTCTTTTTGATATCCACTGAGACATGGGATTCAACAAGAAAGCGTCAAGCGCTGTTACTCCTGTGCCAATATCACCGTGCTGATTTAAAGCCTCGTGGCGTTTGGGTGCTCTCGCTTAGTTGATTCTATGAAAACGCGAACGTCAGAGCACTCGCATTTTGTCGACAATCGATTGAGTTTATGAATCATTCATATCTATCGTGAATTTGTCCCCGGGTTGCGTCGAGATTATGAATAATCGTGGTTGATATCGCACATATTGTGAATTTTCCTTTTTTGTTCACTCGAAAAGAGTTAGAGCCTGATTTCTTACCATTATAATAGCACAACCGACGTCTCTCAGTCTGGATATCAAGAAAAATTGCTCAAAACTCCAAGTTTACGGCTTGTCAGCCTCATCGACTTAATACATAGTGTAATAGATCCGTTAGCTGAAGCTATAGCCGATCACCGACGAGAGCCTCGGTGTGCTCGTTGGCCTTAAGGAGCAAGCGCCAGGACAAAGGATGAAAACGGATGAGTGAGTCGAAAAAAGCGTCCTTCAAGAGTAACGTAAGCAAAGAGAATGACTGCAGCAACCGAAGACCTCGAGCAACGGACGAGCAACAAGAACAAAAAGGCGGTCTTGAAGAGCTACGTAGCTTGGGATGCGAGACCAAGAGGCGTCGAGAAGACCGAACGCAGGCCACCGAGCAGAAGGCACTGAGAAGAGTCCGTCAGGTAGCGAGCGAGCAGCTGGCCGGCATCCAGTTTCAAGAGCAGAGAGTGGAGCGAGCGGCAGAAGGAGGCCGTCAGTTGAGAATCTTCCGCATGAGACATGGCACTCGTGAGTAAATACTGAATGAATGAATGACTTGAGTGAGAATGAAGTGTGATGAATGTGAAGTCCTGGGTCGCAAGTCGCCCAGGCAAGTCCGTAAGCGTACCGCACCATGTAGCTCGCCAGGCTGCAGATCATGGAGTGTGTCGGGCGGGTCGCAGGCCAGTCGAAGATCAACGCACGGTTGAGTGAGAGCGAGTTCTTCGCGTCGAGCACGAGACCATAAGAGGGCCCGATCTGCGGCGTCTCGGCTGCCGTGCGGTGGCACGCCGGCAGCCAAAGCCGCAGGCAGCTGCGACGGCAGGGAGCGTGTAGGCTGAATGGACAGCCAGGGCATGCGGCACCATAATGACAGTAAGGCCGACACGCCGGTAGTCGAACCCTGTATGACCGACTTGTGTGCGTGTGGAGTGATATACGAGACGACCCCGCACCGCAACAACGAGCTAAGAGAAGCTGTACTTGTAAAGCGAGCTGTATTGCCGTCGTGTGGACGGCGAACGTGCAGAAGAAAGAGGACTGAAAGAGAGAGCAAGTGCAAATCTCTGCCAGGGCTGAGCACGACCAACCAGCTCAGCAGCGGAGCTCGTGTCGTCGGTGTAGAGACCGAGTACAAACCTATCACTATATGAAGCGTGTGCAGATCGCCTGATGTCGCAAGATGTCAGACTTTACTAGTCACGTCTTGTGGGAGATCCCATTCACTTTGAGTCGGTACACGAACTGCTTCAATAAGGGCGATGCAGGGGCAGCATGCATTTGAATAGCCAGGTCTCCATCGATGAGCAAACGATACACAGTCTGGATATGATCCACATAACATTGGAGCTGTGTATGCGGATTGGATACTTGAATTGCTTACTTTGAATTGCTTCAGCAAGATATCATTTTGTCTCTGTGTTCTTCATGTAGTGGGAGAGCAAGCCCTGGACGATAGGGGTGCGTCGCTATCGCTGGTCCATTTTCATTTTTAATCTGATTCTGGTGAGAAGCAAGAAGAAGTGCAGCGAAGGATACCGTGTACCCGTGGGAGATCGATTCCATACAAAAGGCGGTACCTGTATTTTTCACGGTAAAGGTCTGTTTACCGTGCCGATTTACCGTGTACCGGTGAATATGCTTTTGGTATGCCGATATAAGCAGAGAACACCTATTTTGTGAAGCCGTGTTTAACAACTGGAATCCTAGAAGCATATCCGGAAGAGTATATATGTAGCTTATGCCGCCAGATACCGATTAAAGTAATCGACTGTGGTGATAAGATTTGAACGGGTAAGATCAAGCGTCCATATGAGCTAATGTAGTCCATTCTCTAAGATCACCAGGCGATCTTCATCCACCGGAGCCCGAGGATTTCGAATCAAAACAAATCAGCATACGGACTTCGGCCCGAGCAAAGTACTCTCGTGTACTTGCTCGGCCAGATGAGAACGCGACTCGGACGCTGTGAGACATTGTGTCAAGATAGTGGGCACCAGGCGAAAGGACTACGCCAGAGCCTTGAGACGTCTGGCCGAGGGCAGTAGCATGGCTGATAGCTCGCTTTTCGGCTACTTCCTCGAGGGAATCGACCAGACAACCAGCAATTTAAGTCTACTCGCGCCCCAAACAGTAGCCGAAGCAGCGAACATGATCTTGCAGCTTAGAATGGAAGCCTTTAACGTGACCGAGGATTGAGAATGCTTGGTGTGGCTTGGCCATTGGCCGATGCTCAGCCACTGTACGATGGTTAACCCGCTGTGTAAGGAGATCCATCAGCTCAGAATCCGAATGAGCACGCAGCCGGAATCGCCGTGGACTATGGATTTCAGTCTACTCAACCCACGGGGGCCAGTCTTCGCGAACCCGAGAGGTGCGTATACTCAGTTTCTGGCCATGTATCAGAAACCGCCGAGTTGTACCTTCGATGGACGGGTTTGGGTTAAGGATAACCCGCTCACCATCCCTCCGGCTCCCCACGCAGCTGCGCAGCGACCTTAAGGGGAAGCGAACGCGCACCCTGTACGACGCACCGAATCACCAGCAGGGACAGCCTAGAGACGGAGACGAACGCGAGATCAAGCGCCAGCACCCGGAGTAAGTATTGTATCCAAAAACCGAGTACCAAAAAAGCTAACAGTCCGACTCTGGATGGCAACAGCGACCGTCCAAGGCTAGACCAGACGATCTCGACGACATTTGCTGTGCGTGTTATCGCCGTGGTCACATCGCGGGAACATTGTACGGATCGCGCCACAAGCTCTCCCCCTTGCTCGCAAGACCAAATTTTTTATACGCCAGAAACGATGAGTATCTAGCCAGACGACGACCTGCTCAAGAGCTGAAAGCGTAGGGAAACGATAGCCGGCCGCAGCCGCGGGATCGCTGCGGTCAGGATCAACACCCTTTTGAGCAGCGGTCGCGCCGCCCAGATCCAACCATGCGTCGCTACGGGCCACGATAAGAGCAGAGGCCGCAGCAAGAATGACGACGTGCTTCGTCACTCGACCGCTCCCACGACCAGAGCCAGCCGCGGCATTAACAGGATTAGAAACCTTCGGAAGTGCAAAAGAAGTGATGACGGTGCCTTCTGCATCTGGCAAAGCGTTCTATCTGAGCAAGTCGTCTGGATCAGCACCACTTACTTAGGGCGGCGGAAAAAAAAGAAGGAAAGCGTGAGTCGGGCGGCGAGGCCGCGGATGAACAAGCGGAAACGACCTTGAACTGACGCATGCCACGCGTTTTTCTGTTGTAATAGACGGCTTGACGGGTTTGTTCACGTTCCATATCTTGCCGAGCGATTTCTTAATCCAACGCCAACGTTCGAACCAGACCCTCGTAGTACAGGGACAATGAGCCTGCCTCTTCTACACGATCTCGTCGAAACAGTTCGTTAGGGCTGCGAAGGGCTAGTCCAAGCATCAGACTTCTGGAAGATAACTTGACAGTCGAGTGTGGCGCCGAGCCGTAAGCGTGCAGACTACAGTCAATCCAAGAATCCCAATCTTTCTGATGCTCCTCAACGAATAGACTCACACAATCTTTCTATATACGGCTAAATCCTTCCACAAGGTCGATCATCTGAGGCGGTATGGGATTAGGTTGACTTGTCGGGTCTGCAGCAGCTTGCTCAGAATATTTGGATAATCGCCTACCATCTCGGGTACGTTATCCGTTAGTAGCTCGCGGAAATCACCGAACCGTAGCACCAAATGACGCATAAGAAAACGCGCAAAATCTTCGGATGTATGAACAGCGGTAGGAATCGCAACAGCGTATGAGACACATATTCGGCAGCTGTAATTACGTACTTGTTCTGTCGCTTGGTCTTCGGCAAATGGGCGGCTACGTCTAAAGCTCAGCGGTCACCTGCTACACCGCCTCGTAGGTTGCGAAGCGGCGGAATCACTCTCTTCGGCGCGCTTTTCAGGATCCGCACTCATGACATACACCCACCCCACCCACTTGCCAACAACGCAATTCATCTGCGGCCACCAACAGAGTAGAGTAATCCTAGCAACTGTATCTTTGAAACGTAAATGTCGACCAGATGGAGTCGTGATGCTCCTTGAAGACCACTGCCCACAGTGCCGGAGGTAGCACCGTGCGCAATCCCGCAGGCGTTTGGACCATGATCAAGCGTTCCATATCAACAATGGGCATTTCTCGATACTGCGATTTTAGGACGAGTTTACGGATCAACTCACTTTGCTTCTGCTCTTGCATAATTTCCTAATCCGTAAATTGTAACGTTTGTGACTGCGACTCGTGGTTCTCACTTGTCCCAGCGTTCACGACTGCGGCACGCGCTGGGGCACGCGAAAGGGCATCCGCCACGACGTTGGCCTTCCCAAAACAATACTTGGCGTTAAAACGATAATCCTGCAATGTCAATGGCCATCGGTGGAGGCGAACAGCTAAAAACAAATCGCTGGCCGTCATCAGCCACTTCAAAGCTACATGATCCATGACTATGGTGTACACGCGGCCATACACTTAGGGTCGGAACGATTTCACCGACCACACAACGACCAGACATTCTAACTCAGCGATCGAGTACCTGGCGACAACGGGGTCTTTCACTTTAATGGCAAAGCTACAGGCTTGAGCCCTGAGCCCAGATCCTGCATTAGACAGGCGCCCAACCCAAACACTGGCGTCTGTTTCTACTACGAAAGGCCGAGAGAAATCAGGGTAGATGAGGAGCGGTCTGGTTCAAAGTAGCACTTTCACGTCATCAAAAGCGGCTTGTTGTCCGCGGTCCACACCCATGCCACATTTTACGCAACAATTTCGTTAGCCGGGCCATCAACGAGCCGAAGTTGGCGATGAAGCGACGGTAGTATCCAGCCATGTGAACTATGAGATTAACCGCCACCGCGTCGTCCGGTACTGGAAACCCGTTTAACTAGAGATTCCAAAGACCGGATACATTCGGGACTGGGGTCGTGCCGTAAGTTCTGAATGTGTTCGTCGCAATTTCCTATTTTTTTAAATTCTGGCTTAGACTAGCGACTCGTAGGCGTTCTAGCACCATAGTAACTTTGACTGTATGTTGCCCTAAATTGTCCTTGGTGAAGACGATGATATCTTCTAAGTGAACCAAGCAACTTAGCCAGTTTAGTCCTCGTAACGCCACGTTCATTATGTGCTGAAAGGTTCCCGGTGCATTAGTAAGGCCATACAGCATATGAACGAACTTGTATAATCCCTGTCTGGTCGTGAAGGCCGTGTTATCTTGTTCTTCCTTGCGACGGCAATCTGCCAGTAGCCGGCTTTTAAATCCAGTGTGGCGAACCACTGAGCACCACTCAAAGCATCTACAGTCTCATCAATTCGTGGTAATGGGAACGCGCTTTTTCATAATGTCATTAAATGCACTCCAATCTACACAAAATCGAACTTCCCCATTGTTTTTACGGACTAATACCACGGGGAAACCCCAAAGACCATTAATTTCTTCGATAACTCCAGCAGCCTTCATCTTGGAAACGTTTTCGTCAATCACTGCATACTCACTCTGAGCATGGCGTCTTTTCTTCAACATCATGGTTTTATGGCCCTGCGCTTCAATGGGATGTTCAATCGGCAAGGCGGCGACCGGAGGATATGCACCCTTGTCCTTAATTACATCAGTATAGTCTCGAAGCAGAGCCTTCATGTTCTCGATCCTTCTCGTTCTGGACGCTAATTTGGACTTGATCTTCGCCTTCGAAAGGCTCACGAGCACCCCCCAGCTTTTTAAGCTACTGCAATATTTGACCGCGATCCATAGCCGAATCAATAATTAACATCTCGTAGTCGCTAGCGGTCGACACCCATGCCGAGCTCACTGTGCGCCGGCAGATTGAAGCATCTGCCGTCCAACATCAATACTGGTACCGTGATGACTGCGTCCTTTATGGTCGTGGCTGTAGGAGGCGCCATCTCATCACGACGAAAGGACGCTGGTACAAAAGAGGCCATTTTTTCTCTCGGCCCAGGCACCGCAATGCTGATATGGCTTACGGTTTGGGTCTCAACTCTCCACTTTGACTTTGATCGTACCAACGCGGCAGTCATGGAGGTCGTAGCAGTATTGTACGTACGGAAAGGCAGGATCACATCGCATTCTCACCACAATAGCGAAGCTCACGAGTCGTGAAGTTGATAGCAGCTTGATGTTTGATCATAAAATCCTCGCCAAGCAAATGGCATCGCGGTATCCTTCTACTGTGCACGCATCAATTTGCACGTGCTGACTATACACATTTTTAAATTCGAATCGCCACAGGCCGAGTACCTTCATCTCAAATCCGCCGATACCCTCAACGAGTTGCGTTGGTGCTTCTTGTGGTAACTCTTGCCCCTCAGCTTTCGATCGGTCCCCGCGATGGAGTAGCGAGCTCATGTGTCGATCTTCATGGCGCGAGGTACTCCTTGGACTTTCACGATAGCCGTCGGGAATCCATCTGTATAGTCAATCGTGCTAACAACATCTGACCGCTGCTGAATCGATCCAGGTCACTCCTGCACTTCCGAGCGCCAACAATACCTGTGAGCGAATATTTAGTCCGTATCCAGACTAAACAATCGCTCACAAGCACCGTTGGCGTTCTGCAATATATTAATCGTCGTCTAATTACGTTGCCTGAACAGATGCAAAACTGTACAAATCTCCGACACATGTGAGTACTTTCATCTGCTGTTATTAACGGCCATAGAGTGTACTAACATGCATGATCAAAAGCACAGTAAGGGGTGTCTTGAAGGAACGAGCTACATGTTCTATCCCTTAAATCTGATCGAGATTTTATAGATTTAATTAAAATGGTTTATCACATGCTTACTGTTATAGACTACCTGCAGAAAGTTTGCGCGCACCCTCCGATTATTTGTTGTGTCAGCTAAATTTGTCCAATCGTTATTCCGAAAGTTGTGTCTTGTAGCAAATGAAACGGCGAGATCATACCAGCTTTTGCTTTTTGATTTCTTGAAAATTGATACCAAAATTTACGATCGTAATTTTGCCCGGTCCACAATGGACCAGGAGGCGTCACCGTCAGATTGGTATTAAACGTCTTAGAATGCTTCGCGCACGCTTCTAGTAGTTAGTAAATGCGCCCTTACGCTTGATCACAGTTGTACACCGTTTTCGCATCGATCGAATTAATTCCAGAAGAGTAGTCGCCCCACACGCAGAACGGTCGGCTTGAACTGCTCCACGTCCGCGTACTGACGTCCGTTGGCATAGACCTTGTGCACGCCCAGACGCTCTCCATGGGATTGAGGTTGAAGGAGAGGGACGACCACTTCATCACGTCGATGGTGCGGTCGCTAAGCCGCGCTTTCGGCTGACGGCACGTGTGGCAAGCCGCGACGTCATGCTGGAAAACAAAACAAAGGAAGAGCAGTGGTTAGACCACGCCAACGGGAGTAGAAACCCGACGGGCACGTTCGTGTAGACGCCAGAGTTCATGGACGCGGTCACGAACGTGATCTTGGTCGTCCCGGCGTTCGAAAAGCCGGCCCACGCCACCAGCACACCACCGCCTGAATGGCGACGCACCGCCACGCAGTCTGGCGTACTAGCAACGTGCTAGTACTTCTTGAGGCCGTCAGGACCATCCAGCGACCACTGCTTCTCGTCGGAAAAGACCACCGTGCCTCACTTTTCGTCGCACCAGGCGACCTTGTACTTGGCCCACCCCAGCGGCTTCGCCTTGTGCGCGCTGTGAAGGCCGGTGTGCGCCAAATGCTACTCCATTTGAGCCGCGGGTTTGCGAGCATGATCATACGATCCGATCCTGGCAATTACAACTGCGCAACGAGAGTTGCTGCTGAGAGAGGCTCCGTCACGAGGTGGCTCACAATTTGGCGCTGGTGAACTGACGTCGACTTTTGCGGCCTTCCCGACCGAGGACGGGCCGCAACTACCGTGCCGCCCTTGACGTCCTTCCGCACAGCCGTTGAGGACCTCTTCAGCTATTTCGCGATCGCTCGGCTGCTCATGCCGGAGCGGTGAAGCTCCAACGCAGCTCGCTGGTCTACTTCGTCCAGCTCCTTGCCCCTCGAAAATGATCGAATGAGGCTGACAACTTTACCAGCTATTCCACAAGTAAAAAATCAATCAGCAACAAAAACGACAACTTTTACGTCCACAAATACCAATCTGACCGCGGCACTCCCTTGACCGGACCGTACCCGTGCAAAAATACTTTTCACCTTTTGCGATCAATTTTCGCCCTATCAAAACTGTGAAAACTGGTCTGATCTCGGTGTTTCATTGGCTATAATGCACAATTTCGGAATAACGATTGAACAAATCTAGGCGACACATAAAGAAAATCGGAGGGTGCGCGCAAACTTCTGTGCGAAGTGTATAACATATATAATTAAATTCAGGCTAAAAAAACAAATGGCGCGCGTCTGCTTCGCCAAGGACCTGCAATTGCAGCTCTGCCTGAAGCGAAGAACAGTCGACATGTTCCTTGACAGATCGCATTCTTGATAGCGACGACGCGCTCTACTCATTCAGCCTTGTAGAGGCTATTGTATTGCTTTTTGTTGAGTGACAGCATCAATCTGAGGGGGCAATCCATAATCGCTGGAGTCATTCCGGTCTGCTTGTTGACGTTCTTCATTAATTTAATCGAGTACATTTAGAATCTCATGTCTCGTGTCATCTACCATCAGTATTTAACCCTTTCTAAAATGATAACTATAAGGTACTGTACACTATTTAGCTCAAAAACGCAGATTGTTCCACCGTGGGCGAGCAAACTCCACCGGCTTCAGTATTTGTACGGCATCTTTTGCGCTCACGTATTATTCCGATCTCGTATTTGACTATGTGAAGTAACTGTAGACACATTGAAGGCACGACAGGCTCTACCAATCTGCTCACCCTGCTAACAGACAGTGATTTTTTTTAAAAATACAGAACTGACCTTGGAGGGTACCATCCGCTTGTAGAGTGCACGCTATGAGTGGTTACTTGGGTAAGGTTGTCGATGGAGATAACAAGACCTTGTATACTCTGGGGTGAACGAGGAAAAGAACTTGAGGCTCATCTTATGTGTCTTTTATCTTACACTACGCACTCATACAGTGTTTCCCCCTCCAGTACTGCTTCGGCACCATAACAGGGGTCCTCTGCAGTATCTTGATCGCCTACGTCAGCTACCGGTCCAAAAGGCACAAACGGACCCGCCTAATGAAAGGCAGAGGGGAAATCCCGTTTATCGCACAAAGCGCACGCTCAAGCATGTCCTTACGCCTGCCTTGCGGCGTTTTAGGAAATGGCTCTAGAAGGTACTTCTCTGTGTGCAGCCTACGAATGTGGCTTTGATGGGGCCATGACGCCAACGTCAAGTGGCTGGGCAACCCCCGTGCATCCACCAGGGATGTATATGACAACAGTCCCCAGCTTAGCGAAAGCTATGGTCACAGACTGGCATTTGTGGACCTTGAGGCTATCCAGCAACAGAACTGCAGGTTCAGTGACGACAAAGAGCCAGTACTGATCAATCCACTCGAGTATCACTCGCTCATCGTACCAAACCCTCGCTTGAACCGAGCATCTGGCTATTGAGGGGTCAATCATACCTTGTACTTCATCTTCTACATATCCACCTTTTGTCTCTTGGATAACGAAGTGCGGAGGCAGCATCCGCCCATCAGCGCACGCAAGCATAACTACTGTGCTCCGATAGCTTTAGTTGGAGCCTACAATTGACGGAACTGTTTGCCGCCCGATTACTTCGACGGTGGACTTCGATCCCATGCTGCAGTAGACCGCAGTCTGGCCCATATTATAAAGGACGCGACTGACAGGAAGGAGATACGCCGGGCTTAAGAAGGGTTGATTTAATTGCGCAACCACGTTCACACAAACGCTGCATTCCTTTCTTCTCGATCGGCTCGGTGCTCGCGTCCGAAGTGAGTCACTCGATGGAGTACGAAGCCGCGACGAGCCATGAACCAGCCGCACCACGCCATGCTTGCGCCTTCAGACTTGGAGTCGAAGAGGACTGCCATCAGCGTCCTCACAGCGCGCACGATGATTGCCCTCGTGACGACGAACTCTTCACGACGAAGCCCCTTGATGTAGACGGCTAGGTGTCTTCAATCAGCTGAGATAGCGAGACGCGGCCGCTTCCTCCTGCGTCAGCCGGCCTCCCTTGTGATCATCAACTGCGGCTTCAAAAAAATCCTTCTTCGTCTCCTACGTCTGGAGTGGGAATGCCGACGCGCTTGCAAAAGTGTCGTCTGGACTCGCCGAGATCCTTAGCTTTGAGCCAGGCGTTAACAGCCTGCATCTTTTGTTGGGGTAGTCGAGCGGGATTTGTTGTTTTGGCATGGTACACTGGATAGTGATCAACTGGCTGTGGTGGTTCAGACACGCTGGGGAGTGAGAGCAATAAATGCACCTTGTCCTAGTAATTTAATTTTACTCACAAGGTTTTGTAAAAGATAGAAAAGTAATATTAGCCAATCAGCATGACTTGAGTGGTGATTATTTTATATAAGGGGTATGCCGCATCAATCCGTATTTTGCGGTATACCTTTTACTATCCAGGTTCGCGAGATTGACGTTCAAGTTCGCGAGGGAGCATCCAAGCTCGTACCACTCTCAAATATTATAAACGTTGCAGTTGAAATCGATCAGCCAGTTTCCCACAACAAAGTCCAGGAGTTCCTTAATCGTGGCGGCCAGTGTGATTCCATCCACGTACACGCAGAGATAGTGAGGTGAACATATATCTTGAGTAGGTGTACTGATTTAGTGAGCATGACGGTACCAAGATTGGGTACAGGCCCAGTTGAGACCATTAGATCTGCGACGGGTGTTGGACGTTTGGGAGCAAGCTCCACGTCGAAGAGTATACACAACTTTCCTTTTCACTTTGAACTACACATCTATCCCACGGGAGCCACAGCAAATTGTAGCTTCAATTGTGCACTAATGCTCAGATTACGGCGTGCAAAGATGTGTGATGAATCCAAGCAGATAATGGTAAAAATTAAGTACAACGGGGCCTTTCAATGCTCGCGAGATGTCGCGGCATTCCACAGAGAGGCGGCTGGCGAAAATGGCTCAAGTTCATGCATGATATGAACCAGGTGTATCTCTTTTTCGCAATATACTAGCCCGAGGACTCAGCGCTTGGGTTTCGTGAAGCAATAGGCCAGCTCTTGTTTGATGACGACTTTGACCAGTTCAACAATGCAGTGACGCATGCGCAGGGCATGCCTCTGTACAACGTTATTGTGGCGGCCATGGGGACGTTGACTGCAAAACACTGTCCGCTGGGCACACAACTGGAATTGTACACTGACCTGCGAGAGCTGCTCAAAACAAGAAGCATGACGATGGAACAGTAAGCCGGTTGGTTCCAACACACACTGGGATTGGCCCGATGGTTGCCAATAGAAAACGAGCCCATGATGGGCCTAGCAGAGCAGTGTCGTAAGTTCAGCGAAGACATGCCAATAGAGTGGCAGATGCGGGTCCGTTCTCAGCAGCAGCAGTGAGAGTCGTTGCAGTAGCTCAAGGACACGTACTTGGTTGCTGAACGAGTGGAGAGTGAGCTTCATCTTAAGGAAGTGCGGAAGAACAAAAATAAGTAGAAGAACCAGAAGATGCACAAGCCTGGCAACGGTAGTGGAGCAGCAGCAGCAACCAAAAGCCCCGACAGCCGCAACCGAAAGGTCGAGACACAGAAGGGCTGCAGCTACTGCAGGAAGAATGGGAATGTGTGAGAGAACCACACAGATGAGCGTTGTTTCCGCAATCCACAATCCCCTAGCTTCTGCCCGCGGTCAAATCGGAACAAATGGACAGCAGTGAAGTCGCCGCCAGTGGGTGCTAAGGGTCTTGGGAAGCGCGCGAGTACAGCTGCGGTGGAGGAGTACGAGCAAGGGGCGGCTGCAGTCGATGCAACGCTCAATTATTCGGTGTCAGCAGATACCGAGGATATTGTGGCAGCGGCGAAGGACAGCCAAGCATAACGCCAGGAGACTGAGACCCTCCAGATCCGGGTGACGTTACGTCATCCTCTCAGCAAGTAGTCATAATTGGCTCTGTTGGATACGGACGACGATGACGAATACAAGATCTGGACCATTCGATGGGCATCTCCAGCATTTGCGTGTCGGATTGCAGCGACTTCAGGACTCCGGAGTTCGAGTTCATCCAGAAAAAAGTAAGGTTTGTATGACATGTGTGGAATATTTGGGGTATGAGATTTTCATGGAAGGAAAGAAGCCCATCCAGCGCAAGATCGACGCGACAAGACAGAACTGTTACGTATTATTGAGATGCTGCGCGAGTTTCGGTCAATTTTATGGGGACGACGCTTGTGCGTGTTTACAGACCACAAGAACCCCATCCAATCCAATTTCAACAGCCCACAAACGCGCCGGTGTCTAGAGATCGACGAGTATGGTCCCGAAATGGTCTACGTCAAGGGACACGAGAACGTCGTCGCAGACGCGCTGTCGCGACTGCCATCCAAGCTAGCAGACGAGACGTGGTGCTTACGGCAAGAGCAGGATCCGATACGAACCAAGACGACTTATACTCACTCGCTCCTGACATCTTCGCCAAGGCGCAGCAACAGGTTGGTCATTACGAAGACAACAGCTACAAGTTCCTTTGATCAATGGAGTGAGAATATTGGTAAGTACTGCAACTGGACACATCGTGGTGACAGCTTCTCTCGTGCAGCGGGTGCTCAAGACGTACCATACATGGCTTATGCACCCAGGCGAAAGATGATGGTCGATAAGGCAGTGCTGAAATGGGACGGAATAGTCAAGGAGATCAAGCAGTACGTGAAGGGTTGTCAAGTATGTGCACGTAGCAAGACACACCACCAGCGATATGATTCCTGCAAAAACCGTGGACGTCCGACCGTGGAACGCGATTGCTGTTGATACGGTCGGTCTGCTTGGGCCGCAGAAGCAATGGCGAGTAATGACAATTATCGACACCCGTACGCACCTTATTGAGCTCGCAGTGATGGATGACGGCACAAACGCCAAGGCAGCTCGAATAGTAGGCCAAGTGTGGTTTAACCGGTATCCGAGACCAACACGGTGTATTTACGACCAAGGTCCAGAATATATTCAATTTCTTCTTCATCCAGTAGAAACGGCTTAGATATCAGGTCCGTCTGGTTCGTTGTCATCGCTGCAATCTGCTCGGTCATTCAGTTTCATACCTTCCGTTTGGATGCTGCTGCTAGATCGCCCCCTGACCAAGTAGATCTTGTATTTGGCATTTTGCAGACAATATGTGCAAATCTCCAAGACCTGGCGGCAACTTGTGTTGGCATTGTGTGATGAAGACATCGTCGAGCGATTTTGAGTTCTCGTCGGATCTTCCGAGCCCGATTACCAGTTACTATGGACTTCGAAGGTGCCGAATTGTATCAAGTAGATTCTCTATAGGATCCAAATCAAATCTGTTCAGATTGCCTTCATTGTCGAAGTGCATCCCTGTCAAGTTGCTGTTGCTCATTTCAGTCGATCCAGGTAACAGTAATCAGTTCACACCATGATTTTCACCAAATTGCGCACTTCGTCGTTCAACAAATCTCCAGTCACCACTCGATACAGTCGAAATGCCTTATTATTTTCTGCATATCCCACAAATGCACAGACCTCAGCCTTCATGGTAAGTTTTCAACTCGACGCTCTTTCGGAATGTAGGAGAAGCATCCACATCCCCACACCCGAAAGTCCTGGTATTGTGACTTTTGGCTGTAGATTAGTTCAAATAGAGATAGTCAGCCATGCTTACAAAGCGGCGTATGCTTGTTGTCCACGAGAACATACCTATAGGCTCCGTTCCAGAGCTTGGTAGGGAGTCCACGTTGACTTAGAGTAGGCACCAGATTTTGTTGAAAACGATATCATTCGCTATTACAGCGACGTAGTTTTCTTCCGGGGTGTAGTAGTTAGTAGCACGGTTTGTGAATGCCTTGGTCTTCGAGCCATTGCCGAACTGTAGTTTGTTGTACTCGCCAACATCGTCTGATGACAAGTAAGCTTGACGCCTGTCAGGAAAGCGCATCTTGTTGTGTTGGTGCACCTTCTCGATGTGAATGACTTAACTCTTCTTCGTTATGCATTCTCACCAAATGCAGTTCGTCGTCGCATCCACCAGTATCGATCCATACTCAGCTTCATCCAATGGTTTCGGGTTCACAGAGCCCGCTAAATTAGCATGCAGGTTCATTAACGGTCACATTGCCACATGTGATTTTGGTTTCTGTGCGAAGTTCGCTTTGTTTTTCCAAGCTGACATGTCACACACACAATTTCTATCTTGTTTGCACAGCACACCCGGAACGCCTTTTTCAGAAGCGTTGGTGCATGATTGAAACGACAATGCCACAGATTGTTGGCGTTCTTGGCTTGCTCAGTGCTTCGATTATCGATATCAACTGCATTCGTTTTAATATGGCATCCCTCTACCTTAATTCGATAGAGTCCTTTGCGCTTCCGAAATATCAACACGAGTCTATTGGTTTCGTGTCCAACACCATCAGATCATTGTCAAACCTTTTCATGTAAAATCCAGCTTCCATCAATTTATGTAGGGAAAGTAGATTCCTCTTCAGTCCAGCACAGTATGTGGCACCATCAAGCAGGATGGTAGCATCATTGGCGGAAAATTTCAGTACAACCGATTGCTTCAGTGCTGGCGCCTTCCGGAAACTTCAACTGGTGTTCTTCAGCTTGCACCGAGCCGAACCATCTTCTGTCACCCGAATCATAGCATTGTGTACTACTGTCCAAGATGAATTCGGCATTCCCATTCACACTCGGTCAGGTTTACATCTTGGGCAAACTTGCGGGTCGCTTGCATCACGTTCACACTGAAATTCACTTTCTTAGTCAAATCCAAATGCTTCGGAGCACCTCTAGTTTCAGTGGGCTGATGGGCTCGATATAGTGAGCCAGCGTCAACAACTGGTAGATTTTTCTTCTTCTTGAAGTCAGGGTCAAATCCAGGATGCGGAGGTGCTTCATGCTCAGTGCTTTTGCAAATGTAGCATCACTTCTTGAAGGTGACCTCCTTCCGTTGGCCCATCTGGTTGATTTCTTCTCAGTCGATTCGTATTCTTCTTGCAAATCACTTTTGATGTCCTTGTCCGTCTTCTTCGAACTCACTCGATGTTTAAACGTAATGCTCAGCACAGTGATCAAGAGTACACACTCACGATTATCACGAAAAGGCAATCGATTTCCGTTCATCTTCCTCACCTTATTCTCCCGCAGTCACTTCGCTTCTTCGCCGTTGAGGTCGTAAAACTCGACATCATCATCTTCAATGGCTCCATGCCATATTGGAAAAGACAGATCAACTCCTTCTTCAACGACCTTGAAACATTCATTGTCGATGCGCGACATCATCTCAGATTTCTAGGTTTGAAGATCTTGGCCGTCGAACACATACCACGAGCTCTTGGGGGCGTTGTCGCAGTCGTCCCTCTCAGCGAGTTCATAACCTAACAGATTTTCTTGATTGGAGTCCAATACGCGTTCTCTTGGTGATAAGGTAAATTGGATTATTAGAGTTATTCTTTCCTAACGCCTTTTTGATTCTCATTTAGTCTAGCGGATCAATGAGTGGCCATCCTTAGCCATACAGCGTCCATGCTCATTGTCATTCGCATGTAGGTGTGCAATCTGGTTCGCCACTGGATCTGATCTTGTACCCGATGTCGTAAAGCGGTCTATCAGAAATCCTTTGTTGGAGGATTCTACGAGTCACCAGGCGTGTAGACGGCATTTAAGCTGCTTTCTCCGGTCTTGTTGGCTGTCGATGAGGTGGCGAATTTGGGTGGGCTGACCGAGGATACTTTTACTCGCCAGCACCGTTGGACGTCTCCCTTACAGGGGCTGATATGCCCAGCCCACAAGCGCGCGGACGAAGAGTCGTCTTCAGCGGGCGCCTTGAAGCTCACTAGGAGCCTTTGCGCTGGTGAACGACGCTGAGCGCGCCTTCCTTTGGTTTGAGGTGGGGGGAGGGGGTGCGAGATCCACCGGCTTCGCCTTCATTTTTTACTTGCCTTGCGTTCCGGGCACATGTCGTGAGCTATCGCAAAGGCCCGCGGCCACCTTGCTTCACCTGGCGAGGGACACTTGTGCAGAAGAGCGCAATCGATATCTGTATAACCACTTAAGCCTTCCTATATACCCTTCCCCTTGCCTATACCAAGCTCAAGATACTCCCCTTTACCTTCACGAAACTTCCCACGCGACCTTTGCAGCAGTCGTTTCTTCGTAAGCCCTTTAGATCTTCCTGGGTTCCTCGAAATGATTCCGCCTCTTCATCCCTGTCCCGTCTTTGTACCGAGCCGATATGAACTGGTACGACTCACCGTAGGTCGGTATGGAGTGTCACATTGCTGCAGATACCGGCACATTGCACTACGTTCACACCTGTTCACTATATGGCCTGGAAGGCTGTGGTATGTGTAGTGTTCGTGTAGTGTTTTCCTAAATGACTAAGTGAAGTTTTTAGTCGATAGAAGTCGCTAATGACAGTATTTAGTAGTCTAGTAAAGTACTCCCTACGTCCCAAAATACTGTTCCCATTCTGCATGTCTAATGACCCAAAAAACTAGTCCTATTTGATGATTGGTGGATTCAATATACAAACGATTTAAATGAATAAAACGAACCAATCAAATTTACGTATGTGATAAACCTTAAATGAGGTTTTTTATAATGGCGGGACAAAAGAGGAGAGTTTATGACCAGTGTGCTACACTATGCAAAATGCCGTCACCTCGCTAGCAACATGGGGACCTCACGCCATCCGACCGAGTCAGCATCGTCGGATACCTG
>JAADVW010000657.1:0-18714 GCA_023335875.1 Elongisporangium prolatum | reverse complement strand
CAAACCGAGAAGAGCGCGAGGAAGGCGGAACACCTGATATCATCGGCAGCATTCGTTTGGGCCTGGCGTTTGAAGTCAAGCAGCGCGTTGGTCATAAGACCATCATGAACTTGGAGCATGCCCATGTGAAATATGTTCGTGATACGCTTGGAAGAAATGAGAAGATCGTTCTGTTGGGTCGTGATGACGTGGATCAGCTGCCAATCTTCTCCTTCCTCATCCGCTTTGGCGATCAGCTCCTGCACTACAATTTTGTATGTGCTCTGCTGAATGATCTCTTTGGCATCCAAACGCGCGGTGGCTGTCAATGTGCTGGTCCGTACGCAACTCGCCTCCTGGGAATTTCCATACATGATGTGCTGGCATACAAACAGGCTCTGATTGACGAGCAAAAGCTGCTTCGGCCAGGGTTTTCTCGTGTGAGCTTCCCCTATTTCATGCCGACTGATGATGTGGACTACATCATCAAAGCCATTGAATTTGTTGCCAGCGACGGATGGAAGTTTTTGCCTCAGTACCAATTCGACCACAAGAGCGGCACGTGGACTCATATGACTCAGGTGGCGGATTTCCCTGATCGCAAATGGCTTGCAAATTTCCAGATCTCTAGGTGCAATTGCGGTTTGGCTGCGGAATGGACACCAAATCGGGCGAGTTTCCGCCTGGATATCAAAGAACACCGCGGCGATAATTTCAAACTGGCCAAACAGTTTGCAAGTGAATGTATGACGAGCCCAGTTCAAGTACTTGAGCAACCGCTGGACGACTCGAAAGAAGCGTTGCGGTGGTTTGTGTTTCCATCAGAAGTTGTGGCTCGAATTGAGTCGAAGCAAGAAGCTCCACCACTTTCCAACGAAATCCGCGGATCTGTTCAGCCGAAGCGATACGTGAAAAGCTTTTCAACCAGTCGGGATGCGGAAAAGAGCAAGAAGTCGGACATCAGTATCTTTAAGAAGTGGCGGAATGCGTTCTCATGCCGATCCAACACAACAGCCATCGAAACGAGCGCAGAAAGGGTCGCCTAGGCTTCCAAACAGCGTATTTGAATACAAGAGTTTTTGATGCGGTTTGCCTTGTAGTATGGTGCAGATTCAACTGACCTGTGCTCTTCACAGTCTGAAGTCAGAAGAAGGTTGCGAATGACAACGAACTCTCAATGTCTCATGGAGCTCTAGAACTCTAAATTGAGATCCTTGTTCACCCAAAACATCGGCATTTCCAGCGAGCACATTGAAAAATAGCTCAGCATCTATCTCTTGATTGGGGCTTCAACGTGTGGCATATTAATGTAGCGATTTATGTCGCAGTAGCTGATGTACTGCTCGAGCTGTTCGTAACGTATAACCATGACTTCGCGATCCTGCCGCGGCTTCAAGAGCGCGAAGCTGACGAACCGTTGTATCTGGCTCCGTGATGATACCAACATATCGTTGCAGTCAATGTTGATGAATGGCGACGCGCGAATGAAGAAGCGGACACTCTGTGGTAGCCATGTCGTCTTGTGCGGAATCTGTTCGCTTTACAGTCTTCATCTTGCGTATTGTCCGAAAATCGATTCTTGTTACGGCAAACCAGCTCGTGTCCGTGCATCGCGTATCGCTCTATAATCAAGTGTCAAGTCTGACCACCACTCGAACTTGATCTGTCCCAATCGAACGAAGCGTGGACACTTTGTCTTGCAGGTTCTCGATCCTATCTGTCGCTGACATGAGTTCAATAACAACCGCGGACACGCATGGTACAAACCCATGTTTTTCTCTTCAGGAGTTAAACGAGATAAAGTGCGCTCGACAATGTAGGATATGTCTGGCACGAACTGGCGAAGATGACCACTCAAATGTGACCGCGAGGACGATGGTTTGTTGAATTGATATCCGTCTAGAGGACCACCGATGTTTCCCCCAACGCGTAGATGCTGTAAGCTCCAGTTTTCGACTTGCCACAAAGCTTGTCGTTGTTCCAGGCTTTTGGTGCTTTCCTGGGTCGCGGGTACATGGTCCATTTGGCACAACAGTCGCCTCGTTTTTTTTTTGCGTGTGCAACATGAATTGGTACCATCTCCGTCACATAAAGTTACATTTATTTTTGTTGTGGCTCACACTATATTTTTTAAGAGTTTTGATTGGCTGAAATAGTTTATTTATTTGTGTAGGCTAAAACAAGGCTACCTAATCTAGGCCATTTGACAAGATCCAAGTCCGACGCATTTTAAGGGTGAGGTATTGTGAATTCCGCAGAAATTTGAAACCGGGGCCGTTCAGCAAACACCGCCCAAATACGATAGAGGCATCGCATTGGGCAAAATTAGAAAAAATTCAGGCATTGCCATTTACCATTTCCCACGAGCCTGAAGCGGAGCCAACGCTTTGGCTCTGCTCGCTGCGCCGAGCAATTCAGCGCCAGCGCGCAGTGAAACTACGGTTTCTGCGATCATCAAGCGACAGTACACAGTACTGTGACAACCACTGCAGCCACAAGATCTAAAGACTGCGGCTGTGGCCTTAAGCCGCAGCGCACGATTTGAAGAGCAGTTACTGCGGCAACTCGCGTGTGTCGCTCCCTTGGTAGCGCAGGAGAGATAACCGCGCTGGTTACAGCGCCGTCTCCATGATTGCAGAATGGCGCGCTGAAGGGAAACCCTATTTATACGTATAAATTGTATGTTGTACCACAGGTGGGCGATTGCTGGGTGATTAATTCAATCGCCCAAGGTTAACAAATTTGAATAGAACCCACAATATATTTAGTAACTGTTTAGAGAACTCAAATAGCCTTGCTCGGGTCTGCTGCAATTGCGTCAGAGCCGATAATAAGAAGAATATGCATTAACTACGGCGCTTATACACCGCAAGGCGTCTCGCCATGATGGCCAAAAACCATCTTTTTGGTCGACGATGCACGTAAGCTAAGCCGCGAGAGATGGAATGGGTTAGCGTGTCCAATGAGGCACGATGGTTGAGCGAATGTTGGTCCAGCCAGTGGGATAGGTCTGGAGTCAGGTGTTCACTGATGCTGCGGTCGGACTCGGAACCACACATCAGGCGTGTTGCGTGGAGCGCTTGGTATCCATGGCAACGTTGGCTGCCGTGTCCGCCATTTTGTTGTATTACCTTCGATGATGCGACCGCGGCTGGACGTCTAGCTTGAGTGCAAGTCTGGAGGTGCGCAGGTAGAGTGATCTCAGGGAGGCGCTTCGAGGAGACCGCCATTCTTGGTGTTGGGCGATAATCGTTTTGCTGTCGCCGACCACATGAAGCGGCCGACAGCTTACTGATGGGCGTAGCGGAGGCCGTGAAGGAGGCCGTTGTATTCCGCGGTGTTGTTGTTGGTGTGCTTGTTCCCGTATGCCATAAAGGCCAGCACGGTCAACGAGCGCGCAGAACCTGGCCGAGAAGCCATAATGCCTCAAGACCGCGAGGGGAAAAACCCTGCTGAGCGAGTCGTAGGCTTTGGCGAAGTCGAGCAAGAGCACTAGCTCCCGGCATAGCCGCGCATCTATTTTCGCCAGCTTCTGTGCGGCCAGAAAGGTGTTGATGGGCGATGATATCTTCCCACCGGGTATAGAGCTTGCTTAGAGTTCATGGATCAGCCGAGGGAGGATGTGGCGTTGTCTGGTCGCAAAGATACGATTATATATGTTTTAGTCGCTGTTGAGTGGCGCGATGGGCCTGTGGTCGAGCGGTGGCTTAACAGCTGTCCACTTTTTAATGCAGTGGATATTGGCGGTTGCAAATGAAGGTGGAACGACTCCACAGGCCAGCCACTGGTTAAAGAGCGTTCCCAGCAGGCGAGTGAGAGCTTTCTCATGATCTCGATACCAGTCGTTCGGGAGACCGTCTGGACCGACAGCTTTGCCTAGGTTTCACCTTCTGATAGCCGCAGCCACCTCTTATTCCCGGATCGAGCAGTCGACTCTTGGAGCCGGCGACTGTCTTTCGCGTCTGGTCTCCAAGTTTCATGTAGGTAGCGACTAGCTACCTCCTTTGAGACTGGTGTCTGCTGCATGATAGGCTTCCATTCATCGGCTATCGCTGACGCCAGTGCTTTTGGCTGACTAGCGTTCGACTTGCCGCCGAGACTATAAACAGTGATGTTCTTGTATTTGGTCGAAAAGCGCTTGTAAACATCGGCTGGAGCCCGCTTCGGGCGTAAAGCGTGCCGTCTCTGTAGCCTTACTGCCTTCTGTTCTTGCCAGATGGACTTGATCGCCGCGATAATCCGCCGAAACTCGCTCAGGAGGTGACGAGGGCCTTGCGTCCGGGTGACTCGTGCGTCTGACCCTTTGAGCTCCATGTTTAGCCGCTATAACTTCTTGCGGTGTCTATTACGCACGCTGCGTTTGGTCTGGATGGCCGCCTCGATACAGCGCGTCTGGAGCCCTTTCTTTTCGTCGTCCCACGATTTAGCCGTGACAGCGCCAATCTCGCGGGCCGAAGCTGTTTCGACCGCGAGAAGAAGTAGGTGGTTGGCAGCTGTCTCGAAGAATGATGTCCCTACTTTGCTGCCTGTGTTGTAGTACATACTGGCGGAGGGTATATCTTGCGGGCTGCTTTCACTTTAACGAGTCGAGCCGGATCCGCTATCCGCTATCCGGAGGAGAACCGCGTCATGGTCCGATCTTGGCCCCGGTACATCGTGACAGACGCTACGGACCCAGTCTTGATGGGCGTTAGAATCATACCAATGATCTAACCATGATGAGGCAGAGCGCCCATCCTGAAGCTGGTATTGATAGGTGTGGAAGCTACTCCAGAAGGAAGCTTCTATACCCGGAGTTTCTTGGTCTTCAATCTCCACAGAAAAAAAGGCGTCATAAAACCACCCCCGGTGGTCGACCAAACGGCGGAGCGATGTGGATTAGTGACTGTCGGCTGTTGACTGATTGGTTCAATCCAGGCGAGGGTGGAGACAGCAATTGAAGTCGACGCCCATGAAGATAGGTCCCTTGTAATCTAGTTGCAGCGCTGCCATATCTCTGAATAGTCGATCTCGCTCTAGTTCGTGTGTGGGCGCGTATATGTTGAAAGCATAGCGCTGGTCTGGTGGTGTTCAAAACGAACAGCCATCCAATGTTCCGTCCATTGTCCGTAAAAAGCCGGAACCGGAGTTATCCCATCAGCATATGGGTTCCACAACACCGCCAGACCACCCTTCCATCTAATGGCTGGACTCCACAGATACATGGAACCGCTTCGTTGCCTGGGATCAAATTTTCAGTTGCGGCAATGCGCGTTCCGCAGTTGCGATACCTTTGCCGTTTCCACATGGGTTTCTTGCAGGCACACGATATCGTGTCTGTCTTCAGGTCCAGTGTGTTGGAAGTAGATAAACCATGCTTGCTGATCGGCCCTCTTCGTGCCCATTCCCATCAGGTTCAGGGTCGTAAAACCCAGAGTAAGCTCATGCCTGGCACGTTTGATTTGCGCTGCCTTTGCGAGGTGGACCTCGCCATCTCGTTTAACACTGAAGTCGCAGAAGCGCTGTTTGAGCCCGGAATGATGGGTGCCCGCGGCGATCGCTGGAAAGTGGACAAGTATGGTTACTGACCTCAGTTCCGCACGATCATCTTGACCCAATGATACCCGCAGCTCAGCTTGGTTAACGCTTGTGCGTTCTGTACCCCACCCTGGAAGTGGGTGAGGTGGTTGGTGGCTCTGCAGTACCTCTACGAACTCTTATCGATGGGGCTTCGGCTGTTCGCCGATTCTGCCGCCACCGCAGCCTACTCAGGGGGTCTTGAGGATGCTGGGAGTCACTGATTGCTGCGAGAGTGATGGAATATGCACCCTCGTGAGGCTCCAATTGCCACGCACCCGAACATTTGGAATTGCGCGCTTACTGTCTCTCTCGACAGGCCCCAGATGATGTCTTCGAAAGACACAACGTCGTGCACTTCGTCCATGTGGAAAGAGTTGTGGACCGTCGGAAGCGAACGCCAATTCCAGAGCAGATAGGCATGAAATGCTGGAGCACCCACTCCTTCCTGTCCATACGAGGCGGGATGCCGCCGTACACCGATGTCCGGAGGAGATGGCGTAGGCGTGCCCATTTGTCGTGCTCGTTTGTGAGGTTAAATCTGGCTTCCAGGACTGTAAGCGAGTCAAATGCTCGGGATCAGTCACTGCAGTGCGTGGTTATGCGTGCGTCGCCTTCTTGTTCCAGTGCTATGCGTTGGAGATAATCGCTCTGCACTATAGTTGACTGGAGCACGACCCACTTCCGAAGGACCGCTTGTGGCACTATCATCGCGCCGAGTTCAACATACTTCATTTTATAGAAGACATTTTTTAGCAGACGGAATAGCTCTGGTTGCTGGATATCCAGCTCGTCGAGCCTGGCGACCGTCTTGTAGGATGACCTTCGTGGGCGACCTGCACCGAACCACTGTGCCACGATACCATCGTTGACCTTGAGACACCTCGTCAGCACCCGCTTCGTTCTGGAACTGGCCGAGGTATAGTTGCCACCCATTTGCAGTAGTCGCACACAAGTTAAATCATCCGCTACAGGTCTCATGACGAGGAGAATACCCGAGGCCACACCGTGGGACGACCCCAGTGTCCCCACTCCTCAGATGGCATCGGCGTCGTGGCTAATTCGTAAATGTTAGCTGCTGTGACTATCTCCCTGCCGACCTTGAGACGTACTCCGTCGAGTCGATCTCGCACGTTCGGTTCGGTGCTCTCCGCCTCGTTGCGCAAGTAAGCATCGTAAAGTTCCTTTGGAAACCTTATCGCTTGGAAGTGATTGGCCTCGTCCGGGTTGTAGCACTTCGTAGAACCAGAACCAACGGCAAGATCCGCTGCGCTGCGCACTCGTCTATGAGTACGTCGAAGTCGTCCATGTCCATGGCTACATCAAAACCCAGCTCATGCGTCGTGCCATTCGGAGCTATCCTAGATCGCGATAAGTATCCTTTGACGTGCATCCAATACTTGCCCTACATCCAGAACGTAGACGGGTTCACGTAGCCGTACCGCCGCCGTCTGGATATCCGAAGCGCGTGCCGAAAACCGCGCTGGCGCTGTCATTGTTACTGGGATATCGGCTAAGTAGTTGAAGTGCTAATTAACGCGTTGGCAGGCTTCATCCGTATTTACATATTGACCCCACCTTACAGAAGGCAACAAAGTCCGCCCAAAATCACGGAGTCGAAGGATTCCGTCTTTTCCATGCTTGGCTTCCGACAGGTTGATTTGCACCGCGACTTTCAGCACCTGTTCTTTGAGGCTTGTGCTGCCTGTTTCGTAGAGTGGGTGTAGCAGAATTGGTCGCTGTCGCCTGCCCCGGCATTAGCTACGTGGAGGGCGCTCCTGAAACAGTTCCATTGGCACCAGCACGAAGACTCGAACTTCACCACTTGGAGGCTTCCAAGTGGTGAAGTGTCAGCAAGATCCCTTGGCATGGGGATTGGGCGCGCTGCGTGAGGTGGAGTGACATCGCCTAACTCCGTGAATTTCATTCATTGTTTACCCCAGGCCCGAAGCGTCCATCGGGTCGTCAGTGTCCTCAGGGTCCGTGGCGTTTCGTCCACCATGTCGGATGGTGAGCTGCTGGATATTTCCTCTGCTGCTCCGCCGTCAGCGTGCTCCAGTGTATTCTTGGACTGCTGGTCGTCAAGTTTTGCTTCAGACTCCCTTACATTTCTGTCGGCAAGGAGACCATAAGGCAGTGCGCCCCCCGCACGGCCGTCCGTGCTGATTGAATCGTCGCTCACGCATTTTGGCGGTAACTTTGTCGATTTTTGTGACTGCCGGGTCCTTGAAGCGGAAGCAGGACGTAGTTGCGCCGCAGCCGCTTGCTTGGCGGTAGCAGCCTTCTGGGCCTGTTGCGCCGGCTCTAGTTGTTTGAGCTTGGCAGTAGATCGTTTTAACAGCCTTGGCGGCCCGTGCGATCTCCACCTTGGCTTTGTTGACTTCTTTGATCGGCTTGACGCTGGCCGCTTCTGGCTGGCCGAGCCTGTCTGTGACAGCAGCGAGCCGCTTGCACTCCATGTCAGAAACCCGCCTTCTCTGCTTCAGCACTGAGTCGAGACATGTGCCGGGCAATGGCTTCTGCGTCTGCCACCTTGCGCTTCGCCTCCTGCCATCTTTGATTATCCTTCTGGGACTGTTCACTTGCCCCGATTATCGCACGCTCTAGCCCCGTTGCGGTTGACGTAGGATAAGTTTCCTGAGCACCTCTTTGCAGAGGGAATTCAGACTGAGCACTGTCACTCACACCTTCCTGGAAAGCCGACATGATTGCGTTTATTTGATCGTCCTTGGCCGCGGCGGGACTCTTTGTTGAACGTCGCTGAGTTCCGCGTTCTGGGGTTGCAGTCTTGGAGGCAGATTTGGGCACTGGCGAAATTTCCGGAGACGCCGGTTTTGTCGCCGCTTTGTTAGTCGTAGAGGCGACCATAGCCGTCGTTGCCGCCTTGTTGCAAGCCCCAGTGAGCTCAGCAGCGGCGACGTCCTCTGGACCGGCGACAATTACTATGGGCCTTGAGATTGTCGCTGCCTTGGTGCTGCCGACTGAAGAGACAGTTTCCGGGCTGGGCACCCGTTGCAGATCCGTCCATTGCGCTTGGTCCGTTGACGCGCGTCCGCCGGGTCGAATCATTCATCCGCCGTGATCGCTCTGTGCCGGCCACAGTCACTTTCTTTGCTTGGGCCTTGCCAGAGCCTGCCGTGCCGGGGTTGGCATGCGAAGCTTGAGAAAGCGGTGGATGTGATTTGGGAGTCGCGACGGCCATGGCCGCTGCGTATGCGCTAAGGTGCTCGCACCGCTCTTCCAAATCCATGTGGTTCACCACTAGTAGCGGTACCACATGAGCCGCATTGACCACTACAGAGTAATCACGATGATGTTCTGTTAGGAGTTTCCCACCATCCGTACGACACATTTCGCGTTGGTATGTTGCGAACTGTAGCACGTGAGCATGAGATTCGCGGCATCCGTCGATGATGGTGGATAAAAATTGAACGCTTGTCAGCCGAGACATGGGTGATCCCTACGAGATCGGGAAGACAGCAGGTTGATTCGAATGCTGCGATGAAAAAGATCGAATCTAAGCACCCTTCGCTTTCTTGCGATGCCTGTCTAACGAACTCCGCGGTGTGTTGGTTGCGGCGCTGAGCACTTGCTTGACCGTGATCGCTTGGGCGAGGTTCGTCATCACGCGGATGGAGTATTTAACTCCGCCGCGCGACGCAAACGTTCTTCTCATTCGGCGTCCGTCTCCGTCGCCTGGCCTGATAGCCCACCACAGCCTCCTAGGTCAAGGGGGGGCCGTGGGCCGTGCGCATGGCGCTCGTCATCTGGGCTGTTCATTCTGGACAAGTGACTGATGCTAGGGGCTGGGTTTGGATACGAACTTTAAGACAATGCCGTCCCAAGCACTGAGTTCGTAAACGATTAGTTGATAACTGGTCCGTTCCCGAAGAAGCAGATTGGGGAGTGGTCCGACGCATTTAAAGGAGGCCGAGCGCGAGGCGATCCTTGAATACCTTCCGGCGCATGCAGGCCCAGGAGGTAAGATTGTACGTGGCGGCGTAGGGGATGCTGCCGCTCACTTAACCCCTCCAATACCAGCGATTTTCTCAGACTTAAGGAGTCACATGTTGTATTATACAACATGTTTAACATATGAAACAAATATTGGTCACATAAAAAGACTAGAGCTTATCTGCCGTTTTGGGGAATATTCATGTTGTATCAAGACAGGTAAATGAAACTGCTCTGACATGTTGTATTTGACAGGCAACAGAAACCTGATCCTTTTATTTGCACGTTAGTGAATGAAGCAATCCCACGAGCACGGGACATTTAGAATTGTGGAAGGTAAGACGCAGATGTGCGATATATATGTACTACATTATTCTGACTCATCGTCGTACTTCTCTTCTTCCTCATCCTGTTTCAGGCATCGGCGCACACGCTTCATCTAGCGCTGCCCAGTTGTTGGGCGCATCTGGATGGTGGTGCTCGCGGTCGCTAGCGCCCTGGACTTCCAGTCATGGTATCAGATGTCAAAACAGGTCTTGGTATTTTCCTGTGCGGCGCGAATAACGTCGCACAGGAACAACCGCTTGTTGTCCTCGGAGCATTGTTCGCAGAACCAGCTTGTCTCGAACTACTTTTGCCCTTTGAAGCGAAGCTTGATCGAACATACCTTGCACGCATTCCTGCGTCGTACTCGCTGATTCCTTGCCAAGCGGAACTCTGGATTTTGTGCGATGGTATGGGCTGGGCCGCTTGATTGACTTGTTGGTGTAGCAGGTTCGTCCTGCGCGAAATCGCTCTGGACCTGGTTGATCAGCTGGCACTAGAGCACGCTCGTGAATGCAGACCGCGCCATGGGTTTGACGCCTCGGTCCTTGGCGGACTTGAAGTGCGTAACGTAGCAATTGACGATCACCAAGTCCAATCGCCCCATAAAAATCGACTTGCAGTATTTCTGGAAGCGAAAGCAAGTCTGCAGCGCTACTCGCTGCAGACGGAGCTGATCGTGGCGATCCACGCCACCCATCATACTGTGGTAGCCACTGTCGACGGCAGGGCGCGGGACGGTTTCCAAATCTTCACCGCGGTGTCGTCTTGTAACACTCGCTCGACTACCAGAAGCACCAGTAGACAGGAAGTGGACGGGCTTGTTGTCGACCTACGACACTGCAAGCATGGAAGGCACATCTACTGACCGCGACATCTTGAATACACCACGCTCCTCAGTCTTGCTGCGCCGTTTGGATCGGTTGATCACGTCTTTGCAGTACCCATGCGCTTTGTCATGATCGTACCGACAGCGTAGATCTTCACTCGCAGATGTTGGAGCAGGAGGGCGACACTAGTGTAGCATCGATCAATTGCCACAGTTCCCCACCCTTGTTGCTTGTCGTTATTCGATACGACTTTGCTCAATGACAAATCGCCCAGGTCTGCGCTTTCGTCGAGGCCAGGTGACTCTTGCGCTAGCTGGACTGGCTATGAAGCTGCACTTGAACTAGAATCGTCTCCAAACAGCGAGCGGATATCTTCAGGTGTCCTCTCTGGCGGGCTTGGTAGTGGTCATTGTGGACGGTATCAAGATCACCGTGGACGGCGAGCTGATCGTGGGAGGCGAGGTGGTGGTGGTCGGCATGCTGGTAGTGGGCGGCATGCTTGTCGCAGGCTCAATGGTGGTCATGGATGCCGAGGAGGACTGGGTCGGCGTATTCCATGGGCTTGATACAGACAAGCTTCAGCTGCTGGATGCAATCGAGATTGGGGTGGTGGCTGCTTGAGACCGAGGGATCGAGGTCAAATTCGAGTCGGCCACCAATTGCGATATCAAGTTAGCCACTGAGTCGGAGACTGCCGAGCTAATTATTTGGCTTGGAGCCAGGAGGCCAACTGCGCGGTGCGCCAGCCACCGACGAGAAAAAGCATCGTCGCCGACAAAGTAGTCCCTGCCCTCTTCACCGCTTTCGATTGATGCGCCAGAGCGCACATACACATACGCCGCCTGGAGCCCCCGGCCTCTGATCGCTTGCCAGCCCTCAGCGCGAGCTTTTGACCATCCTTCCCTGAATGCGAAACAAGTTCTGTACGAGAGGGCTCCGTGGACGGCTGGATTTGGCCTACAAAAACCACATTTAGAATTCTGGCCTGTACGTTGCTTCTCATCAGACGTCTTACCTCGCAATGACCTGCGTCGCATTGCACTTGAGTCCCACGCGGCAAATTCTCGAATGCCGAGGTTTAACGGCTAGAACTGTGTGTCGCGCAAAGGGAGTGGTACAGTTGGTATGTCCCATATATGGTACGAAAAAGGGCAAGCTTGAACAATCTCGCATATAAGATAAAGTATACTGCTATTGTTTGAGACTTATTGTGGATATAACATGTTGTATTTTTTTTTTATTGGAGCGGTTAAGTGCACGTGGCAGGAAATCCACCGAGTGTTGAAGACCGGTTGACAGAGTTCATTGGGACTAGAAGTAGACAAGTGGTGACACTATTCGTGACGCAGTAGCGCCTATTCCTCTAACTGAGCGCCACAATCTGCGCTCTATTGAGGCGATCCATGTACTCAAGAGGCCGTCGACACAGCCAGCGCTGCCCTCGGTTCAGTTTACACTTGATTTTTGTATAACTTTCAGGACTCACGACTGGTTCAGACGTGATAGCTTTCATTCTGGGACATTCATTTGTTGAAGTAGAGTACGAAAGACCACCAGACATCAATTCACGATAGTAAATTGTGTGGTCCACGCTAAAATATGAGATGGCATCGATATAATTTCCAAGATAAATGATGTAAATAGAGAGGACCATATTTGCTAAACATACAATAAGCAATTATAATGAGATATGAGCGATTTCTTATCGAATTTGAAAATTAAAGGTATATGAAATATATCTTATTATCGTGCCGCCAGAGCCCGGTTCCGGCGTGTTACTTCGTTCAGAGGATGGATAAAAACTTGCGGATGCACTTAAATCCACAAGTGCAACTGCGTTCGTTGGCCTAGCAGAGGAACCGTGCGATCAGCACGGGGAGGAAGAAACGCTTGGTGTTGAAGAGGGAAATTTAAGAGTGGTGGATTAGCAGCTTTTGAACCTCGTGGCGGTTGGTCCCTTGTCCCTTAAATCCCTAAGCAAATAAAACTGTTCTCTATCGTACCTCTTGCTAGTACTGTGAAACCTTCGATTGAGGATAAAACCGGTACGCACCTGTGGTAAACCTGCGATGCCAGAGAAATCCACTGTGGTTTGGGCTTGTGTGGAGCGGCGATTCCACTCCAATCACAAGGCAAAATGCCTGCTACATATTTGATTAATATATATTCGTGGATCGGGTTGGCCCGATACTGCAATGATTAAGACATATAGAAATCTGTGAGGACCAGCTGGCCGCCTGTAATATCATGGTAGTAGCTGGACCTCACAGATCTGCGTACAGTATTGTGGAGATACTGTTAGGAAAAGATGATTTGTGTGTATATACTAGAGCGCGTGCTTTGTATGTATAAATAGTCATCCTGAGTGAGTATGGTGTAGCCGTGATGGTCACGTGATTGTTGGATTTCGGGTTGAAGCCGTCGACATTCTTGGCCAGGCAGACGCCGGCACTCGAGCCACTCGAGTCACCGTGAGACCGTTCGTGGGGCTCAGGACGGATGGCGTGCGGAGCGCACCGGGAGCAAAAACGAGCCAACCGCTTGCCATAATTTGCATAAAGCATGACAATACGTGGAACAGTCCAGCTTGCAGCGCTCGCGCAAAATCCCAAAGTGAGGATGGTAGTTGAGGTGAGAGAAGCCTTGATGAGCTAGATATGAGCCGGTTGGCGGAAACGGGTGCATCTGTAAGGATGAATGGCATTAATCCTGCGACAACGACGGCCACCTTATATTTGAATTGAAGATAATAACGATGAAGACGTGGACAGCATAGCGAGCGTCCACCCGCAGTCGATCGCTACCTTGAAGGACGTCCTAGTGAGAACGCCGCTCGGCAGACAGTCTACAATTATCCAACGATTAGCGAGTCGAAGGCCTGGCGCCAAAGTCAGTCCCGTCCGTACCAGCAACGTAGTGAACGGGTTCAGCTCCGAAACGAGCAACTTCGACAGTGGCATCCCAACCTTAAGTCGCAGCAGTCAGGCGTTGAGTTGCGCGCCAGATTGTCAGCAACAGCAGCAACATAACGAGCGTCGCAAGGGAATATAGCAACGGAAGCAGAAAGAAACATGGAAGGTTGCAGGACTGGTGTGCGCTGAGAAGCCTGAGGAGCGCCAGCCGTCTCAGTTCTCAAGTTACCGTGTCGAGCCCAAGTCGAACGCGGGAGAGAGCACGCCGAAGAAGTCTGTCGGCGCTGAGAGCAGAACTTGTGTGTCCTGTTTCGGTACGAGTAGTGCAGAGCGTGTGCAAGAGTCGTACAGTCCGTAGCCCTACAAGCCAGAGGGTTGTGCACGAGCGAGTGAAGCGAGTAGAAGTACAAGAGCAAGCGAAGCGCGTTGAATAGAGAGATAGAGAGAGAGCGATCGAACCGAGTGCGAGTGCGTGAAGCATTGAGAGAGCGATTGATGATTACGAGCGTCAGTGCGTGAAGCATTGAACGAGCAATTGACGAACGATTTGTGTCGACATCAGAGAGAGAGTGTTGATAGTGAGGCGAACGAGCAGTCGGACGCGTCCGGTACCCGAGTGAGTATTGGGAGCGTAAGACTCTGTATATTTCCTGCGTGTTTAGGAGTGTGGACAGAAGGTGTGTGTGGATCGCTGTCAACGGATCTGAGACGTCGCAGTAGGTGAAGCTGTTAAGCGCAAGGAGCCTGTTAGGAGGACTGAGCGACGTCGCTACGATCGAAACCTGCGGCGTGCAAAGCGAGCGTTGGAGTCGAGTGGCCGCGCATAAGGAGTCGATACGACAGGAGCCCGTGCACCGCCATTATCGATCGACTTCGAGAAGCGATACCCGATAGAAGCGCGTGTGTGTTAAAATACAGTCGGGAGATTACGCGCAAGCCGAACTTCCAGTCAACGGCATCAGGAGGCCGTAGGCGAAACAAAGCTCGTCGTTGTTGTCTTTCGATCGTTTGAGTTCCTGAGCTATCGACCCAGCCCACGTTCGCTGAGAGAACGCTACACATCTAATGTGCGAGAGGTAACATTATCGGAATAGTCTGAGAAACAAGAAAATCGAAGTTCGATTAATGTGATGTGGTCAATTGCTTGCAACTGCTGGGTGCTTGAATTTGCTGCTCTTTCTCATGGGGTTATCTTCGACGATCCGGCAGTTGAAAAAGATCGAAATTTGCTCAATCTGGAGCATCCGTCACTTTAGCAGTACGCCTCAAGGGACATGTACCGCGTCATACTTGTACTTAGCGACCTCTGCGCCGTAGTGGAAACCGTGGGACCTGGCTGCGCGGGCATTTTTCTGCATTCACAGCGGTCATCGAGCAGCTCTACTCGCTGCAAGTGCATCCGGAATGCAAATTAATAAGTGAGTCAATGTGGTCTGCGTATTCTAAGGACCAAACACTGTGTCTAATGAATGGATTTGTGTGCAGGTGTCAATGCATCCTACAGCGGATTAAGAAGCAGTCCGTTTCTGGGCAGCATGTTCAGCTGCTCCCCGTATGTTTTGCCTGTATCATTAAACAGATAGACCCATGAAGACATCCTGACCTGATGTAATGGGCCCTCATGGCCATTACATGGAGGCAGATGTGTGTGGTACACATCATCCTACAGTGCCCCATGGGTGACCATTACCGGTAGTATACCGGTAATATAGCCGGTATTCATGAGCACTGGTGACGTCGTTGGATGATGTCACTGACCATTTCGGCACAGACAGTGGGTGCATTATGGAGTAATCACCACTGGTGACAACTTGTGCGGAATGATGGTTCCTGTTCTTTGGGAACTGGACTGGTGACGCGCCGACGCGAACAGCCAGATTCATGTGAGTGGCGCAGAGCCAATCACATCGTGGGGAACTTTCCACAAGACTTCAAGTTCAAGGTCTATGGGTTGAACCTCAGAGTACCCAAGGTTATATATATATCAGTTGAGTAGGTTTATATCTGTATATGTAGGTTTTAGCCATAAAACTCTAGGAGCCCTTGAGGCTTATTAGGAGTAGCGACAGGAACCATAACAGCTTTTTAATTCATTTCCAAATTTAACTTCAAGCATCCAAGTCTCCTTCCCTCCAAGTCAGGACGCTTCCTCAAGACGCACAGGCGTGCAAGCCGTGTTTGAGGGACTTCTTGGAACAGAGCCCCCCCTTCTTACATCTGACCGCTCTATTCTACTGACGATTGTAGGCTGACGACGAGAGTTGTGTACGACACCAGTAACATCGCGTCCAAGTACGCAGCGCTCTGGAACCTGCACACGTTGGGCGACGATATCAGCCACGTGAACAAGCTTGCAGTCATCGCAGCGGTCCGTCACCTCTAGAACAAGACTACCTTCCGTTCAACTATCCAAGCAGCCAATTAGCAAGTTGCTTATTGCCTTTTGTGTGTTTGTACCCTTTGGTCTGTTTGTAGGGTCTCGAGCGTGCGATTAGGATCCGAAGAAGATATGCACTGCATGTTCTACGCCTGCGCAATATCGCCCATCATGAACGACTGGTCCGTCATCAACGGCGCAGCGATGTCCCACTTCATCAACTCGGGTCTCGTAAGTGACTTGTTAGCTATTGCTTCCTATAAACCCTACATGACAAATGTGGATCGTCAAGCCTTTGACTGCAGCATTGGCATCGCGACCAACACCGATGGACCAAGCCTAGCGTATGTGTCTCAGTACTCCGTGTACATAACCGGTTCGAACCAAAGTGAAGTCACGCGGGCGGAGAGGGGGCACCTGGACGAAATGCAGCAGATCGTTCTCCTGCAAGGAAGTCTTACGGACGACTATTGTCTTCTCTTAAGCGTCCTTGAAAACACGTCGACGTGATACTCGGTTATGTGATCGAGACCCTCCCTGTGCTCAAGCCTCGGATGAATCGTCATTGGCTCGAGGACGCGCGTTTGCATCGCAGCAAACCATGCGCAAGTTCATGGGTCGATGCAACTGCTACGATATCAAGGGTCACAAGGAATCGGCGTTCCGCAAGAAGAGGGCGGACAAAGGTCAACGGCATCGCGTTCAGGGAGCGAACCCAGGCCTTGCGTTCACCGCCAACGCCACGATGGCCAAGTTTGAATGGCTCGTGGCAGGTGCAATCTCGCACAAGACTAGCGTGCGGGGCACATTTGTATCGTTACTCGAACAGAAACCACCGATCGGGATCGTCATTGCGGATCGACGCGGTTGCGATTGACACCGTCGAGATGAAACTGAAGGACGGCACCCTAGTCACGCTCTCAGATGTTTTATACATTCCGGACAATGATGGAAGCTTGATATCTGTATCTAAGCTTGCCGAAAAGAATGTCGTGGCTGAATTCATCAAAAACAAGTGTGGCTTTCGCTTCAAAAACGCCCCTACCACGGGAATTAAGCGCTTTGGGAGATTCTTCAAGCTCGAGACAGCGGGGGTATTAAGGAATTGCCTCGTGGCACGAGCGCCAAAGGAAGCATGGGATGTTATGCATGCACATCTCGGCTACATCCCACTCAAGCGCAAGGAGCAGCTACAGACCGCGCCGGATCGTCTACCGGGATGCTGTCGTCGACTCCGTGTGAGCAAAATGCTGCACTGCAGATAACTTTCTTTCCAAGAAATTCGGAGAAGACCGTCCAGACCACGGGGGTGCTTAAGCTGATCCACACCGATGTGATGGAGTCTATGCTGACGAAGACCCTAGGAGGTAGCACATACGTCGTGACCTTCATCGACGAGTACTCAAGCTACGTTACGATTTACTTCATGCGGAAGAGGTCTGAAGTCCTTTACAAGTTTAAGTTATTATAGGCTGAAATGGAGAATGCGGCCGTCGCGAAGATCAAGCGTCTACGTTCTGACAACGGCGGCGAGTTGAAGAGTTCTTCAGTGAGCATGGCATCAAGCACGAGAAGACCGTGCTTTAGACACCTCAGCAGAACGGTCTGGCTGAGCAAATGAACAGGTGCCTAGTCGATATAGCTCGCTATATTCTCTCCCTGAGAGCATCGAAAAGAAATGGCGGGCTGAAGCACTGAACACCACGGCATCTACCATCAACCGGTTAGGTGACTGTCAAGACCCCCTATGAGATAGTGCATCACGCCGGGCCGCAATTCGAGAACTTGAAGGTATTCGGTGCACTTAGCTATGTAAACATCACTGACACATCCTTCTTGGACCTATCCTCGCTCGGCCGCATGTTCCCGGAACGTTTCCGTTTTTAATTTTAGGTGTATTTAGCAACAGCACCGTGAGCTTAAGTATCCTTGCTCGGCCGCCGCATTAAGTGTCCACGCCGATAATAGTTTATGTATTGGTTCCCGGCGCCAAGGCGCCGTCAGGCGTCTCGCTGGCTTGACCACCGTCGTCATTGGTACCGAATGCTCGGAAGTTGTGCGGCTTTAGACGGAATGGTTAGCGGATCAGAAGTGATCCGGGAAGTGTTGTTCTGGTTGTCCATCCATTGCGCGACATCCGCAGTGAGGTGTTCGGGAGGTGTCGGGTTGGTTCCTGTCCAGTCACATTGACGGGACTGGTGCGTATCCATGGCAATGTTTGCGGCCCGGTCAGCCATCTTGGTGTTTCCGGTACGCCTCGCACGCTAGTGACTCGTTTACCAGTACTCGTACCGGTAGTGGTCGTTGCGGGTTACGTTGGGTACGCGGCTGTTGAGCTTTCGACTCGCACACTCTGACAACTGGTTATGAAAACAAAATAGTGAGACCCCATGCACAACAGTGCCCCCGGACAGAGGTCGTAGTTCCTAACGGCCAGTCATTAGAGGCTGAGAGCGGTTTTCGAATCTCAGCAGACAGGCGGTCACAGATTGAGGTTAATAGATTTTTTTGATGGTCTAATCTCTACTGTATAATATAGAGATTGATTATAGGGGCAATAAAAAAAATACCCCAATATCAAACGTTAATAAAAAAAATACCCATTTCAACAATAAATAAAAAATGCGCCATATTTCCTGTAATTTACCGTTCGAGTCACCTCGTGGATAAAATACACGTAATATACACACGCACCCAGAACCTATGTTGAGTATACAACACAGTAACGCTAAGTTCGTGCGCAATCTTACATAAGTGCGCAACATATCTGTTTAGAGAGGTT
>JAADVW010000656.1:0-18717 GCA_023335875.1 Elongisporangium prolatum | reverse complement strand
TGTAGCGAGCTCTCACTTTGCATTCTACCGTCTACTGAAGAAGCCAAGCGAAAGGGCCTCCGTATCAACACGACCCTTTAGACGTATTTCTGCCTCTCTCGTCTTCGTCTTCCCCACTGGCCTACCAATCAACCCTAAACCCTAAACCCTAAACCCTAAACTTTCATGGGTTCCCTAAACCTGCGAGAACCTTGGCAACACACTGATCCTCGCGTGTTGTAGTACCAATGTAAGCAAACACCTTCGTCAGCGAGTCGAGTAGCCATGCGCCTCGTGTTGAAATTCACTGCATTGCGAGCTTAGGCGACTCGTTTCCGTTTGCGTAAGCTGCATCTCCGCGGCGGATTGAATGACTACTCAAGTTTGGTATTAGCGTGTGTGCGGCGCTGGCACTGGCTTTCTCGAGCTTAAACGTTTGCGTGAAGCACGTCGTTAATGTATTTCGATACATTTGGCCTCCCACGCAGTTTTTTCGCTGGCTTTTCATCCTCTTTTTCGTTGTCCCAATACAGATATGCTTCTTCTTGGCTGGATGTATTCCCGCCAGGAATGTCTGACTGTGCAACCAGATGTATCATAGGGAATATAGATTTGGTAGGCTCAGGAGTGCAAATAATCAGCCTGCCAAATGCGTGGAGAACACATTGCTGCCAATGTGCTGTACTCTTGTATATTGATAGACCTTGGACTACGGATGTTTTGATAAGGGCTACCCCTAGGAAAAGCTCTCCAGAAGCGGACATAGATAGCTGATGCTTCCGTGCGAAACAAGTATCGATGGCGCGTCTGAAAGTGTGCCACATCATGGTGATAACAGTAGCATCGCGCACGTGTTTAAAGGTACTTTGTCATTCGTGAAACAAAAGCAATTTAACCAGCAGCAGTAGATCGTCCAACTTGCACCCAGGCGCATCATGACTTTGCACGTTCGATAGTAAGTTTCTTTCTTCGATTGCACTGCCTATTTTTCACGAATCTGACTTAATCACTTCGAATCAAACATTGAATAACCATAGCGTTCTCGGGGTAGGTTCACAACTTGAGAGTAGTAGCCAAGAGCTGACAGCAAACCATCAGCAGATCTAGACTTTGAGCTCTTTTTCGTTTGCAAAAAGATTAAAAAGGCTGTGAGGAGAGAATAAAATTTTTGAACCGGACTGCTGGACTCAGTGGACACGCTGATATTGATTTTGTCCAGGTTGGCCAGGTCGAGACCTACGCCAATCAAAAACTCACTGAAGACCTTCACCGCTGCAGCCTCTTGGCCTGCCGTACCGAGCGGAACATCTAAGCCTCTTGGTGCACGCTGTAGTTTGTTGCCCATGGACCTTGACGGAAAATGTGAGCGGTTTTGGCTAGATCGAAAACATTGGTTGTGCTCCTAAACCCATGTCTGGACTGGGATAACTTATCCTCCAGCAAATGAGGTGTATAAAGAAAATCTCGGAGGTAGTACAGTAGTTGAGAAATAGAAGCCCTGTTGAATTAGAAGCAATGCGGGTGTACTAGATAGTAGACCGACTACTATTCGTAGAAATCCGCCAGATTGTCTGAATCTTGTAAATTCCTTTTTGGGCAGTAATTTACCGTAATTTAACATTCGTTTCTAAAGGAACACCCTTTCACCAGAAGGAGCCACAGACAGGATGCTGGCCTCCAGCTTCGAGACCCGCAAGCGAGTCCACTCATCTTCAACTGCGGACCAAGAGAGACCCACCGTGGGAGGCGGCGCATCGCCTCCACCTTGGATGCGGCTGCGCGTGTCGGATGGTGATGTGAAGCGCGACGCTATGGGCTCCAGCTCGATACCCGCGATTGCCGCATTGAAGAACCCCCTGGACTTGTCAGTCGAAACAGGCGATCGCAATCAGAAGCGATTGCGAGCGTCGTCCTTGTGTTCACCTGTTCGCAGCTCTCTCTTGACGCATTCGGCATATGATGTCCCAATGTCACTGCTTCCGGCCGGTGCGCTCTCGCCAGAGGAGCAGCGGCTCGAGAGCTCGCAGACTCTCATGCAGGCGCTCAAGATCTCCCAGCAGGACACGCAACAGGACACGCAAGAGTGCACGCAGACGGTCGAAGACAAGTCATTTTTGTGTATCATCCGGCTGGTACTGCATCCAGAGGTCGAACGCACTCTAACTGCGAGTCAAAAGTACGAGCTCCAAAAGTGTGGACTCCATGTCATCCCCATGCACACGATGAGCTCGGAGGTGACTTTGGGCCGCGACGCCTACTCCAAGATTTTCGATAAGCACACGTCGCGGATCGACTCTACTATGCTCAGTCGAAAGCATTGCACACTTGAGTGTCTCGACAGCCCAGAAACTTCGCAGCGGCATGTTTACCTTACTGACAAGAGCATGAACGGCGTGCGTATCGACGGCGTGCAACTGGTGAAAGGTAAGAAGTACCAGCTATCTCACGGTCAGATCATTACGCTGCTCAACTCCAAGCAGGGCAACATTCTTCTGGGTTACGTTGTCGAGGACCCACACGTTCGAAGTGCGCAAATGACTGTTGCATCAGCAGTTCCGGAGTCGCAAGAATCTTCACAGCGTGGCCGTGACTTTCAAGAGCTGACACTTGGCGTGCTATTTTCATCGCCTTTGGTTGGTAAAGATGCCCAGGGAAAGTATCATCCGATTGCCGATTTGGATGTGAAGCGGGAATATTTGATACTTCAGCAGAGTCTGCTAGAGGCGTCAAAATACGCTAAGCGGCCAGCTGTGAAGGCCGTTTACGAAAAAAATGGCTTTGGATTCGCGACTATCGATCCTCCGACTGCTCGCATGTATCAATACCCGCGCCAGATCAATATCTGCGCCAAATTTGCAAACACTGAAAATTTCCGTATGCTTGCCACGATTGGATGCCGCGCTCTGCATTTCTCGGGTCATGGGGACGAGCAACATTTATACTTTGAAGATGGCTTGGGTCTCGTTCACCCGATTCCTCACAATCATCTCCAAGAACTATTCTCGGCAGGAATGACTCAAAGTGATTCGCCGTTGCGTTTGGCTTTTGTCTCGGCGTGTTCGTCTGCGCCACTAGCGCATGCTTTTGTCGCATGTGGTATTCCTCATGTTATTGGTGTGCGCACTAATCAAAAGATTGAAGACTACGCGGCCATAGAGTTCACGCGCTCATTTTATCTTGCGTTAGCAACTGGAAAATCAGTGGCCGCCAGCTTCGCAATCGCTCAGCAAGCTGTTGCAAAATCGCCTAATATCCGCGGACCCATGGAGGTGGCAGATAAGTTTCTCTTGCTACCAGAAGATGGTGATCATTCGGAAATTGTCTTCCCGCTTGCGGCAGTCGAAGCAAATAGAACGCGCGAGGTGGGCACATTAAAGCTGAAGCAGTATCCAAAACTTTGGTTTGATGATCTTCCAGCTTTGTGCCAAGGGTTTTGTAATCGATCTGTGGAAGTGTACAAGATTTCGCTGGCATTGATGTTGGTGCAATCCCGTATTACACGATTGGTGACCATTTGTGGTCAAGCAGGAATCGGCAAAACGGCGGTGGCACACGCCGTTGCGCACTATGTGGGTCCTCGTATCACATCAGAAGGATGCGTGAGAATCTTTGCGGTAAAGAAATTTGTCGATGACGAATTCGAAGATCTCAGTGAAGCACTCAATCGCGACAGCGCTATGGCGAAAGGAAAGTGTCGTGTACTAAAGCAAGTGATGGTTGCAGTTCGCGACCACCTGACCAGACAAAAAGCACACGCTGAGTTTCAAGGAAAACAGCAGCTTCTCGTAATTGATGGGTGCGACTATCTTCTTCGCAACGAAAATACGCGAGCTCGTTTTCGGGCTTTTTTGTCTGATATTTTGGCCGACAATGCATTGCTCAAGGTAGTTCTCACCGCCAGAACATGCATTAGCTCTGATGGAGTTGTATCTGGCCACGGAGAGCGCATGTATACTTTGCCTCCGTTCACTGCGAAGATGTCGGTCAAGATGCTCTTAAGTCTTGTCAGCCGCCCTATCCGTTTGGAGGAGCTAACCCGATCGACGCACACGGACTCGACTGATAAACTTGAGTTGATCGCCGCTCATCCGGCACTGCTCGCGACGCAAGGGATACCAGACCAAATCGCTGCTCTCGCTGGCAAGTTGAATCACTCCCTTATGGACAGTCTGAGCCCCGACAAGTAGGGAAGGTGTTAGACCTGCTAGATGTCAAACTTGAGTGAAAATGCATTTGTTTTTCATGAAAGAAATATGAAAATTTGACCACAATAGCCGATCTCCAAGTTCTTGCAGTCGTAGAACTGCAGCATGTATCGACCTACAGTAAGCGTTGGTCGGTTGAACTGGGCACTATCTATAAATGGCACATAGAAACCCTAAAGTACCAACTTTTTCTGAGCATAGTCGTGACCATGCTTAGTTACTGTATACCACTCATTTTGTGGTCAGCCACTTGCAATCGGCAATCCGCCACGCAGATCATGGGTTGTTGGACTTCCTCACCAGACGATAACTACCGTACGAGCCAACGGTGGCAGGTCCTCTGTCCGATGACGAGGCGCAGGATGTGCCTGTCCCAAATACGGAGGGGTGTCGTGCACTCTCGGCCGTGTTGGCCCACATAATTAAGGCGCAGCAGGGCGGTGAGTTTTCATTCGGCGGCCCCGCGCCCATGCTCCCAAGCGCGCTTGGACTTACCGTGAGCGGAATGGGGACCGTATCGCTCCCGCTAACGGCAGACATTGCAATGAGTTGGCGAATCAGTGTGAGCGAGCGCCGGTCGGCAAAGCATACGACACGATCGTGGACGACACTGTGCGCAATAGCTGGCAACTTAGTAGGAAGGAGAGCGCGCCAAAGTAGTCATCCGAAACCCGCTGTTCGCCAAGGGGTTTACAAAGCTCATGACCGAGGAAGTCGCGCCAAAGCTCGGTTTCGAGGACATGCCCCTGCGTTGCGAGCCGTACAAGCTCCTCATGTATGAGCCCGGCGGCCACTTTGTCAAGCACCAGGATACAGAGAAAGAGGACGGCATGATTGCGACGCTCGTGCTTCAAGTGCCATCGGAGCGGGCGGTGACTTGCTGGTGTATCAAGGCAATGTCCTTCCCAAGGAGTATCGTCACGATTTCGGCAAAGGTGACGGCACTGCGCCGTTTAATGTCCACTACGCCGTTCACTATGCTGATGCGACACATGCATTAGAGAGAGTGACGAGTAGATACCGCTTGGCGCTCGTCTACTCCATTTGCCTTCCGCCAGCGCTTCGTCATCTAAACACTGGCTCGGATGCAGAATCTGAGCGATCGGCCGAGGAGATGGCCGCCGCACTACAGTAAGTGGCTGCCGAGAATCAGGATTCACCTGGTTCCTCAAACATGAGTATACTGGCAAAGCATAGGCGAGCTCGGCGCTTCGGCGCTGAAGGGTCTGGATCGCGCCCGATTCCAGGCATTGGTGGATGCGAACAAACGGATTACAGATCCAGACCGGCGTATGGCGTTCTATATTGCCCAGCTCGACTTCGCTGTGGATTTCTACGATGATGGCGGCGGGTACCAAAACTACTGCTGGACTGAAAATGAGCGCAATGAATCTGTTGCCAAGTGGCACAACTTGGACGGTAAAGATCTTGGGAATGCCGACTACATGCGCCACCGAGAATTTCAGCCGACTGACAGCCTGATCAACCTGGATAACGAGACGTTGGCCGAGCTATGGGGCAACCAGGGTGAGAACACATACGAAGGGTGTCTTGGGAACGAGAGCGCCACCAAGAGAACGCGCTGCAAACGGTATGCAGTGATTGCATGGCCGCTGAGCCAAAACATTGAGCTTGCAAGTAAGATCATTGGCAAGGACGGAGCGATGGCTGCTCTCATGTCAGCCCATGTTACAGTCGAAATACTTCGCTCGTTCACGTCTCGACAGCGGCGACCAGCTCAAGCCTAACGCCATTTTTCACGGAGACCCTAATGGACCTTCTGCTCAAGACTGCGAATGGTGACGCATCGCTGGCACAACTGTTCCTCGACCAAGTGGTCGACGGAGTATTTGACAAGAATACACTAGTCCCTCACCTAGAATCAATCATCAAAGCCTTCGCCTGGAGTGAGATTGCGGCAGTAGGCTGAAGCGGATGACCACGAAAGGCTTGACCAGTCTGTAGGTTGTGCTTGAGCTCGCGGCTGCGATGAAGACATCGACCACCGATGAAGCTTTTCAGGGATAGTTGCGATAGTGGTGGAGATCGCAACCACCATGTCGATGCACAAGCTCACAGACGATCCTAAGCCCTTGAAATCGATCTGGAAGCTCGCAGTTTGCTGCGAAAATGATCAAAGCCCGTTTGCCCAATGGTCTGACTTCGTTAAGCGTGTCGATCCTTCGATGTTGCGCGACTTCGTTCAAGCCTATGAAGGTCTGGCGGCGGCCAAGATCGACAGCCCTGAAGACGGTGCCAACTCTTCCGAGATCTCTGAACTGATCCAATAGACACTCCGTGAAATTGCAAAGAAGCGACTGAATTGGGTCAACGCCAGATGCGCACGCAGTCTTGGGAAATGCCTCTTGCCAAATACCTACGCGATATGCACGTCCAGGCGTTCCTACGGGGCCCAGAGGTGGGCATGACGCTCACAAACTTCAACGACTCGCGCCACGCGAGCAACTATGCGCGCAAGCACCGCCACGATATAGATAACTCGTCCTCCACCATGACCAACAGGGGTGCGACAATGATTATCACGAAGACCCGGAAGATTTTCAACCTCAACCGAAATGCTGGCGTATAATATGAGATAGAGGCTCGTATGAGCTCGCGGTCATCTGTGGAAAATCGTTCGTGGAGGTGGCACCCATGGCCCCTGCTGCTCAGCTCGAGGGCGGCTCACTGCCAGGTCTGCCGAGCTTGGGTTCGCTGTTGCGGGACGGGGCACGTGCCAATCGGGGCCGAACCCGCATTGCCAGACGGACCAGTTTGAAACGCCCGCACAATGACGTCATTAGCATTGAATCTGACTGAGGGCCATCAAATCTCCAATGACTCTTCATTGCTGGTGCTGACTGCAGGATACAGTTGACATGTCTGCGTTAGGCAATGACAAAATCCGGTTACAATTGAATAGCTGAGCACCTTGGCCATGTGGCTGTGGCCAACCATCCACGAGTGGTGGCCGTGCCCTCTACTGTAGTGACGTTGAATTTGTTTGGCCAGTCCATCACCCACATGTATTGTTGATTGTGCATCTGGAAATCTTTTCAATAATATTCCAAGAAAGAACTTGTCGACTGCACGCGAAACGATACAAGGCCATCAGACAAATTATCTCATGTGTGGTGTGTATAGTATGCTGGAGGTGCGTCAGATACACGGCGTCTCCACCTGGAGACGCAATTGCAGTCTAATCTTTCCCATCCGCAATTATTGACAGGCATCGACCGGACAACGACATAAAACGGGCGCTGGACTTGATTAGCGGAACTAATTTGTACTGTACAGATGACTCGATGGTATTAGGAAGGTCTCATTTCGCAAATTGCCTCCGTGTTGCGCCGACGTCTTGGTGGCCATGGCAGACTATTTAGCGATCGAATCTCCACAGACCCCTGGATTGCAAGCGTCTCGCTCCCAGTCGAAGCCCCGAGCGTCTCCCGCCGTCCTTTTCGTGCGCTTCTTAGTCTTTCTGCTTATCGCCACATTTGTGTTCGGAAATATTGCCACATGGGCTCCGCTCTTTGAGATCAACCTCGTGAATACTATCATGGTTTGGTGGAACGGCTATCCACACGGTGGCGGCACGGTTCAAGTTGTGCATGGGCACCACAGCTTAGTTATCGACACCGGCCCGTACCGCAATATCACCTTGACCGGGCACACTGAGTTCATCCGTCCAACCTTCCTCATGCTGTTTTGCATCATCCCGTTTTTCCTGAGTTTGCTTGCCATTGAGTTGCTTCGTCATATTGGCCAAATGCGTCGAGTGACTTCCGCTTACGTGTGGAAGCTGGCTATGATTATGCGTCGCAAGCCGCGTATCCCGGCACTCGGAGTGTCTCGCTACTCGTGGGGCGAGTGGATTTTCGGCGTTGTCTTCGTGATTGGTGGCAATATTTTGTGCTTTTACTATGAGTGGGACCGTCGTATCGACAACGCGAGGGCCGCCGTAGCGGATGGCACTGGAGTCCTCGACACGACGAAGTACTGGAATATCATCGGCATCAGTTGCGCATATCTGTGCATCTACAACATGGCGTTCTTGTTGTTGCCGGTAACCCGCAACTCGGCCTGGATGGAGTTTTTCAACATCTCTTACACCAACGGTGCTCGGTTGCATCGCTGGATGGGATACGCCACCGTTATCACTGGCGTGATTCATACCGTTGGCTACTGGGTCAAATGGGTTCGCGACGGAACCTGGACAGCGTACCAGATCCCTTGTGCGCATTGTGACATATCGGACGAATACACCGGATACTACGCGTGGTTCAATTTTTTCGGCTTCATCTCGGTTCTAGCGCTGGTTTTGATGATCCCCACGTCGATCCCAGTCGTTCGTCGCAAAGTATACGAGTGGTTCTACATCACACATTGGGTGTTGTTCGTGATCGCGGTCATTTTTGCAATTTTGCACTGGTCGCAAATCATTTGGTGGATTTTTCCGTCTGGTCTCGTGTTTTTCATTAGCCGTGCGTCTTCAAGCTGGAATAGCTTCACGCCAGTTCCGGTTCAGGAAATGTCCGTGCTGGGAGAAGGTGAAGAAGAGATCGTGAAAATTGTATTGAAGCGTGCTGCTCAAGGCTCGTCCCCTGCGTCTGCAGACTATGATTTCAAGGTGGGCAACTTCGTGTACTTGAATGTGCCTGAACTTTCCAAGATTCAGTGGCACGCACTCACCATTGCATCGTCGTCAAAGTCAAGTCCGACAGATTTTACTCTTCTTGTCAAGCCGCTCGGGGATTGGTCACAGCAACTAGCACAGTACGCCAAGAAATGTAACGCTGAAGGTATTGTGCCTCGAGTGTACATCGATGGATTTTATGGTGCATCGCTGGAAATGTATGAAGACTACCCGACGCTGTTGTTGGTCGGAGGTGGTATCGGCGTGACTCCTTTACTCGCAATTTTGGAAGATCTGGTGGCGAAGGTCCGTACGGATGGTGTGTGGACTCAGCACGTCCTGTTTGTGATGACTTTTCGAGAATTGACTCTGCTGCGCAGTTTGTCTCGAGTGCTAACAGCTCTGAGGGAGCTGGACCCGAAGGAGCAGTTTTTCCAGACTCGATTGTATGTCACTCGTACTCCATCTGAGGCGAGCTTAAACCAAGTCCTCATGCACGATTCGTTCGCTTTCACCAACGAGCATCAAAAGCCGAAAATGGAGACATCAGAGCGTGTCCAACAACCTTTCTACGAGCCGCTCCGGTCAAGCATCGTGTTTCGCTGTGCTCTATATGTCGTACTGTACGCTGTGGCAACATTTGTTGTCGGTGCAGCTAAATGGGGCAATGGAGCAATCCAGGGAGACAGCCACCCAACTCTGTGGCCGTTGGAGCGTGCCTTCGAGCTTGCGGTGTTCACAGCTACTATCGTTGTTGTGTATGCGTTCATATGGTACGAATCCATGACTTACCGCAAATCTGCAACTGAGACTGATATCACTGGTGTCGAGAAGCTATTTGATATCTCCAAGCCTGCTGGTTTTGCTGATATTCACTCCGTTCGAGATCTTGTTCAGCACTTCAATGTGGCTTTAGGTGAGCGACCGAACATGCAGTCAATACTGATGGAAGCAGTCGCTATCCAATCAGATAGCTCATTCTCGACTGCAGATTTCGCACTGCCAGTCGTTGGAATCATGATTTCAGGTCCTGAGAGTCTCAAGATTGCGACCAATGAAGCTGCGATTGCTCTGGGCAGCAGCAATTTCGATGTCCACGAAGAAGAATTCGAGTTGTAGAGATATATTGTGTGAATGAATGGATGCGTTATTGTGACCAAACTAATTCATCGACAACTCGAAATCTTAAGGCAAATTCAGATCACGAGATAATGAGATAAACTCACACCTCGAAGACTCGACGACACTATTTGATACTATGTCGTGCCACTACGTAGTATACCGTACTATTGTCGCTATCTCACTGGAGCTGGATGCCAATAACTCGACGGACAACCTATAGGAACGTATTTCAACACGAGTACTACAACGCGTAGTATACAATAGTGGTCGGATTTATCTGACATTCGTGCGAGTACTGCATTTTGACGCATCAACAGGCATGGCATCAACATTTTGCTGCTGATCACACAAACACTCACCAAATATGATTACAGTAGAATAAGTCAAGCGTGGCTTGTACCGCGTCACGAGTGAAGTGACGAATCAGAAATGACGCCCATCAAACAAAGATGCTCGGTTTTCTTTTGCACTGAAATCGATGCGACTGTGATGCGACGGTCTCAAAACAGTCGCATCACAACTCCATTGAGCTTATTAAAATGAGCTTAATGGGGTTGTGATTGCGTCTGTCAACCTGCTCACGCAATCAAGGCAATAGACCGGATATGCCGTACGTGCCGCTGGGTACCACCAGGCCCCTCGCTCTGCCCAGGCCGACCGTGCTCGTGAATTTTCACGACTTTAGCAATGCAACGGACATCAGATTTGAACATCTATCCACTGCGCAGGTCCGAGACGAAGTAAGGAAATGAAGCTAGGGTTTGTTGATAGCATCTATAGAAATAATCCTTCGAGCTGGTGATGGATTTTGCCTGTCAAGGAGGCTTTGACAATGTTGAAGTCTGATGTTGGCCTATCAAGAGCAAGGCCGAGGTTGACGCTTTCGTGGCTGAGAATAGCGACATGCAAGAGTCACTCCTCAATTATTTCCTTGGTATAACCCACATCGATATTTGCGCCTTGGACGAGACGAAGATTACCTACATCAAGAATTACGAGCACAAGAGTGGCGTCAAGGTATCTTCTTTGGCGTATTACGCTAATCCGATCGAGCCTGGTGAGCATGTGAGAAAAAAGCACCACGCTTACTATCTCATGCTGATCGAAGCTGCTGCGAAACTCGACGTTAACTTGATCACGACATTCATTGGTCGTGACCAAACGAGGACCGTAGGGGAAAACATCGAGATTGCGGTGGAGTTTTGGACGCCCCTCATCCGCCATGCGGAGCTGCACGGCGTCAAGGTCGCGATCGAGAATTGCCCAATGTACTTTGATGAAGGCCAGTGGCTGGGTGGACAAAACCTCATGACATCTCCTGCCGTTTGGAAACAAATGTTCGCCGCCATTCCGAGCGACGATTTCGGGCTTTGCTACGATCCGTCGCATATGATCTTCCAGCATATGGACTACATCAAGCCGATCTACGACTTCGCCGACAAACTATTCTACATCCACTTCAAGGATGCAAAGATTCATGCAAAGATTCTGAAGAACAAGCTCGATGAGCACGGCATCACGGCTTACCCCCTGCAGTACACTGTGCTCAAGCTGCCTGGTTTCGGAGACATCGATTGGGCTCGATTTGTTTTAGCACTCACCGACATCCGCTACGAGGGCTACTCCTCAATTGAGGTTGAGGACCCGGCCTACGATGGCAGTGATCAAATGATCCGCAAAGCGATCCTTCTCTCGAACCGTTATCTCAGCCAGTTCGTCACCCGAATCAACTAAAGCAAAACCCATGATCATTGGGGTGCATGGATGATTTCTATTCACTATAGTTAATAAACATCGATGCTGATTTGTCCAGACTGCAACCTTAGAGCTCTAATCTTGCAGGGTTTACTCGAACGTCCTCTGCTTCTTACGCTTTCGCGTTTGCACCGATTGGAATGACAGTTGTCTTGCCCACGGCTGAGAAGTGGTGCGTCTCTTCCACGTACCAAAGCGTGTCGATTAAGAAGTCCTCGTTCTTTGTGAGCAAATGCTTCGTCATTTCGTCACACTTGGCATAAACACGCTCCACTGCCTCCGCAGACACATTGGGCTCCAGAATGCGCGCCAATGTCGAGTGGATGATCGTTCGCGTGCCAGCAGTCTGAGGCATGCACGTAAACGTTTCTTTGCCAACGCGACGCAAATGGTCGACACTGAACTCCTGATTGAAGCCCACCGCATAGGTCGATGGAAGGCATTCGTAAACCATGATGAGTGCGCCGGTGGAGGCCAACAGCACGCGCACAGGCTTCATCCGGAACGGCTGGAATCCGGACGCCATTTCTCGCAGCTGTGCGATGTCGCTCTCGCATCGGATCTTGGCGTTTGGAGCGAGCTCTGCTGGGTGAGACGTGTGGAAGAGCGTCACGTGCATGAATTCGTGCTTGTTGACGAAGTACGGCGCATAGTCGCCTCGATCTTCTCCATCCAGTAGCGCCATCACCTCTTGGCCGATCGCGTTCCAGCGGCGAGACGTCAGATCAGGCACCTTGGCGCAAATCAGCGTCACGCAGTCATCTTCACTCGGAAGCGCATACGGTTTGTGGTCCGGACGCTCGCCAGGCGTGAATTGCTCTCTAGAGTCCAAGGGATCGTTAGGACGGGTCTATGAGTGATCGCATCAATAGACGCACCTGGCAGCCAGCACCGCCTCTGCATTGACGCCCTGACGCCTACTCGTGTACAGGCTCTCGTAAAGATCGCGACGGGACTGCCGCCACTGGGTCTCCTCTGCTGCCCACATATCGATCTGCGCTGGTTAATGAGCTGAATTTACACTAATTACTACAGTGCTATTTTAAAATTGTAAAAAAACAATTTACGTATTTATGGGAATACCATAAACAAGGAATATGTCTCTATTAGATGTCCTCGTCGTCGCCTTCCACGATCTCTTCTGGTTGCATGAACTTCACGAACCACGGCTTCTCATGCATGGAAGTGAAGTCAGATTCTTGCATCTCCTCTTCCAGACCTCCGTAGGTATCGGCCGTTTCCAGCCACGTCCGGCAGGTCTACAGCAACAAACAATGTCATTCAGAGATACTCGGGCAACAAAACTCAATCGTCCAACCTCTTCGTCTGCAAACGATGGCGCTGCATACAAGCACGCGAGATGGTACGAGCCCAACTTATCGTGAAAGTGATGTGCTGAGCGAAGCACTTCGATGGCATGGGTGAGCCTGGCACTCTTCATCGCCTTAAACTTTCGCTTCTTTTCCTGTTGCTTGGCTTCAGAGCTGACGCTGGAGTCGGAACCCCGTAGATACGACACTAGAAGCTTACCCAGCGAGTTCAGCAGGTGAGGCACGTTGGCATCCATCTCCTGCTCCTCAGGCTCTTCCATTTGCTTCGTGTCTTTCCGTTTGCAGATCTCATGGCATTCGGCCATTTCAAAACCCATTTCAGCGAGCACGGTCTCGTACTGGCTTTCAATGTCATCGATCATCTGCTCCCAATCGATATCATGCTTTTCACATCCCAACAGGCACTGCTTGGCCACGTAGTTGGACCATTCAATCAGCCCATCTGGGTTTTCTGGGTTCAATTCTGCAAGACATTCATCAGAGAGACCTCATTTGACCTGACGCAACCCACTTACCGCGAGCCTGACGATACAACTCGAGCGTGTGTTTGAAGTTGGAGCTGTTGCTGTGACCGTCATCAACCAGACCGCACAATACAGCCTCCATCAACTTTACCTCAGCATAGTCCTCCAGCAGCACCTTATCGTCGTCTTCATCGACATCTCCGTCTTCGTCTTCTTCGCCACTGGCATCGACACCTGACGCCACCTTGGTGCTTTCGTGCTTGTAGATGCTCTCGAGCTTTGAGCAGATATCCAGAGCCTACCAATCGCATACGTTGTAGACGCTGAGGCTCGGTGCATTCTATTCACCTGTGCTCCGCACTCACCTGTTGATAGTATTTGCGGTGCGTGTTTTCTTCTGCCTGCACCTCACTCTCTAGGAAGCGCACCAGGTCTCCGCCTTCCTTAAGCGCCTTGGCGTGCTGAAATCGGGTTTCAAATGTGGTTCCGCCATCCACTTCCACTGCTTGCTGCAGTCGCCACCAGCACCATCGATGTCAGTCAAGTCAGACGGACAGCTGCATCTTCCCCTCGCACCTCAAACTTGTGCAGCGCTTGAGTCAAAATCGCCGTCTGCTGGTGCTCCGTGGCCATGATCAGCAGAGATGACGCCCAGAGCGAGTACCCGACCGGTCCCATGGCTGCGTCCACGTCCTGCGCCAGCTCGGCCATCTGCTGGAACTTGTCCACGGCGGCCTCCGCTAGCGTCGCGTCCTCGTTGTTGGAAGCCAAGCGAGCCAGCGCAGTGCCCCAGAGGAAGTACGCGTCCATGGTCTTCTGCGTGGCCATGCTGGGATGCGCCTCCATCAGCTTCTTGAGTCGCTTGCCGATCTGCCAGGTCTCTGCAGCACAAGCAAGATTCGTCAGCCACCCGGCCACTAGCTTTCCAGCTCAGCCACTCACGCTTCTGAGACGTCTCCTCCTTCTGCAGCAGGTCGTTCACGCGCTCTAGCTCCGCGTCAATCGCCGCGCTCTCATCGTCCTCCTTGGAGCCTCCGCGATGTCGTTTGGCTGCCATCGGCTGAGCGAATGGCTGCTGTCAAAATGCGATCGCGCTTAAGTACGAAATGGGCATTCACAGCCCAACACAAAGAGAAGGAGACTGAACGGATCGCTGGAAAGGCATACGTTCATTTGATTCCTTGTATGGGATTGAGTTGTAGTAAGTCTTCCTCTTCTTTCCCTCTGTGCCCCAAAGGCGTTTGCTTGCCAAGAGAGAGCTCTCAAAGAAAGCCACTGCTGTTCCGACTAGATGGAAGCGTTCAGTTCTCAGCCGCTCGTCGTCTAGTGGTGGCCGTGGTGGCCTTCCTTCTGCTTGTATCGCACGCCGCAGTACTTGCACGTCTGGGGGGTGTTGTGCTTCACCGTATCCAGCTGAATGTACTCGAGCGGGTGGCCGAGGGCGCCGCCGCCACCGTCGCACACGGCGACACTTCCTGCCACTTCGACCACAGGCACCTGAGCGATGCGTTTCTCAGCGTCGCTGCGGTGGCGGACGGATTCCTACAGCGCAGAGAGAGAGAGTCGACGTCAGTTCCCCGGCCCTCCGCGCTCATCCGCTCGCGTCAAGATCTCTGGATTTTACATACATCGGCAGGCGTATAGCTCTGGTAGATGGTGCTGAAACCAGCGCGTTGCTGACGGAGCACCACGCGCACCGCCGCCGGTTGCGCCGTTCGCAGCGCCTTGCCGACCACTTGAGACCCACGACGCAGCATCTTGTTCACTTGAGGCCACAGGAGGACCGGCGGAAACAAAAAACCTCAGTGAAACACCTCACGAGGGACACGGAGGTCGCACGAAGGTATACCTGATGTAGCGCCATTGTCCTGTGCAATGACGAGCAGCTACGTCGCCGAGTGCCATGGAGCCATCCGAGAGAGTCCCGAGTGGCCGAGCGCCAAGACGTTTTTGCTGGCAAGACCCTTCGGCGTGTATACCTGTACCAGAGCCACGAGAGCGGCAAACGGAGCCACGCAGCTGGTGCTGTGGGACTTCCATCTGCAGAGACTGAACACTGGGCTGCCCGAAGCGGATGAAACGCTGCAGGCGAAGACCACAGCCTCGGCTCAGATGCTATTAAAGCATTGGGATGAAGAACAACAGACATCTATAGACTCAATGGTCACAGTTCTTTGGTGGCGCTCCACGGATAACAGCGCTCTCCGCATCAGCGTTCACATGTGCCCGATGCCGCAAGTACGTAGTCACACCTCATTTTCCAATGGCAGCTTTTTATTGACACAATGTCGGTCTGCACCAGCTAAAGTCTCCCACCGCCAACGTCCTTATTAATGGCCCAGGGCGGCTTCATGCGTCTTGCAAGCACTCGAGGTGGATTGAGGACCGCGTGCCGCTGGAGAAGCACATGGCCGACATCAATGCACGTTACGGCATAAGCGTCAACGAGACCTTGCTCAGTAATGTGGAGCCTGGCAGTGGTGACAAGCTGCTGATGGAAGGTCTTGTGACAAACTTCTTCGTGGGTACGTGTCTGCCTGGCAGTTGTCTTTCCAGATCTAGTAGACTCATCTTTCCTCTGGCCAAAGTCAAGAACAGCAAAGTGTTCACTGCTGGATCCGGTGTCTTGATCGGAAGCACCCGGGAACTGGTCTTGAAGGCCTGTGCAGAGCTGGGCGTGGACGTTGTATTGGAATCCCCGCGACTGTCGGAGCGTCAAGCTTGGCAGGGAGCCTTTGTGACAAGTACGGTCTCGTTGTTTCTGATAAGCAAATTGAAGAGCGTACCACTTACTACTATCGCGTCTAGGTGCTGTTCGTATGACTGTGAGAGTGGACAAAATCTACTGGCACCAAAACAATGATGCAAATATTCAGGAGCATGATTTAGATGCGTCAAACGAAATTGTCGATCGCATTCGCTCGCATATCCTGAGCCGGAATTATTTCGTGGATGATTGAACAGCCGACGTAGTACTACAGTAGTACATGCTAGTAACTAACAAGACGCACATGCTGCTCCTTTGATGCAACGTTGCAAACACGACGACCGAAGCGCTTTGTGTGGAAACATTCGAGAAGCACCAGCCTAGTATGTGATGGCGGACGAGATGGGAGATGCCACTGGGTAGCTGACGTGATTGATGCATGTGTTTAGAAGACCAGTGTTCCATTACAATGAAATCCCGCTCTTCACGCTGAATGTGTATCCTCTAGATGGCAATCTAATACAAAGCCACGTCCGGTCTTCGTCCAAAGAGCTGACTCCACGATGATGGAAAGGCAAACCGGGATGCTCCAGGTGCAACACTCTCATGGGAGGGAACACAGTCGTTCAACCCCAGAAACGTAACGAGATGCGAGGCCATTTCCACAGCCTCCGGAACGTTATCTCCTTCCGAGCACGCCATGATCAGCGCCGTAAACGGAAGTCCTTTCTTGTCGCATTCAGCATGGACAAGAGGCGTAACGCCAGTACCACGGACGCGCTTCCAAGCATCGCTGGGTTCTGAAGGAGAGTTGAACGCGAACTTCTCCAGAAACGCTCGGTTCACGACGCTCGAGTGGTGCGAATACACCGTGTAAATAGGTCGACTACGCAGATGAGAACCACAACGTGAGCAACTGACAAGTGATTGGCGGCAACATTACCACTACCTGATCATGTTGGGATCGTGACGAAGCATGTCATCGGCCCCAGACACGACACAGAGCGTCGCCACCTTGTTCAGGACGCACCAATCCACCACGTCCTGGACAAATGCGCGCTGCTTTCCCTGGTTCATGACCATTTACAGTCAGAGATCCGTTTCAATCTCTCAAGACCTGCAGCTACCTACCGACAGAATCGAAGATCGCTGCTGGATGATGGTGACCTTGTGCGCAGGAACTTGGTACACTGCTCAGGTCCAACGCACATAAGTTGGCTGTCCATAGGTACCAGCGCTATCACGATGACCGACCTTCGAGATTAAGGCACAAAGCGCTCAGAGGCTGTCCGCTGAATGCTGCCTGGCCAGCCAAAGGCGCCACGTGCTCCGAGAGCATATCGCCTACTTTCGTGGCCTGAGGAAAGACAACCAAAGCCTCAGAGCCATCTGAGATGCAGAGAGCGCGTGGGTACGCACCACAGCGTTCTCTTTGCCCTGTAGCAGCGTGTTGATGAGCAGATCCAGTGACAACTGCCCCACGTTGGCGTAGGATACGGCTGGCTGTTGGCATGACGATCACGTAAGGTCAGCACGATCTCCATGTCTCTGGATTCTCAGCCAGATCCAGCAGCACGCACCAGCAGCACCACGTGGTCCGCAAAAGACACGTCTCCGTCGGCCACGGCGAAGAACTCCATGATGCCGAATCTATGATGAGGGCGGATAAAATCTATACGAAGTACCGCTTCCAACCGGTATCCGTAGCGGTACTGTCCCTGATTGGCTGGGGTTTCATTAACCCTATCGGCATGAACATGGAGAAGCCGTCGTTTGGCCAAGTGCCGCCGAGCGCTTGTAAGTGGATCGCTGTGTCTGGGTGTCTGCGTGGTCTCACGTCCGTCTCTCAGTGCTGTCTAGACTTGAGGCGTTCCTTCCGGCCATCGCCAACGAGAACAAGAAGCTGGACGAAGCTGTGGCGGCTGGCCACGGCGCCAAACACTGCATTGAGGCCGAAGACAGCGACGACGACGAGGAGGAGGACAGCCCCGACGCGCCCAAAGTAGAAAAGCCGCCAGTCATCGAGATGGTACAAATGTAAGCATGCGATGGCATCTGAACTGGCCACTGACTCGTTGTGTCGCCTTAGAACTTTGCGCTCGGCATGATGGAGGGAGAACAGATCTCGGACGCCGACTCCAGCGACTCGGACGCAGAGGACAAGAACGACATTGTACTGCCAACCACAGCTGCAGCGGATCAGAGTGAGTCCTTCTCGATGGCAGTCACTCGTCCGAGCAACAAACCGCGACCTGTGATACAGGAGCTGGACTAGAAGAATGTGCTAATACAACAGTTAATAGAACCAAAGTGCAGGAAGCAGCGCCAGCGTCATGGAAGTCTGATAGTAGTTTATAGTCTGGAAGACGTCAGGATATGGTGGTAGTTGTCCTTGGTCATGCGCTCATACGTGTTCTTGGCCTTGTTAAGATACCACAGCCGGTCCGACACCTGCGTCGGGTCCATGCCTTCCTTGCGCAGCTTGGCCTTCTCGTGCTTCATGGTGCCGGTGACCGAC
>JAADVW010000655.1:0-18718 GCA_023335875.1 Elongisporangium prolatum | reverse complement strand
GACTACGGTGACAAGCACTCAGCTCATCACGGCCACAAGCGCTTCGGCAAAACCTTCAAGGGTCTCTATCCGGCCTGGGGCACCACCACCAATGGCAAACTGAACAAGGTGCACCTGATCGGCCACAGCATGGGCGGACAGACCATCCGTATGCTGGCACAGATGCTTGAGAAGGGCACAACTGGAGCTCCGGTGGTGGAGACTGCCCCAACGAACGCTCTGTTCACTGGCGGCAAGAACTGGGTCCACTCTATCACGACCATCTCAACGCCCAACCAAGGCACGCTGCTGGGCGACGGCTTCTCAGAGATCGGCTCGACTGTCAAGACGCTGCTGGTGGACGTTCTGGGCGTGGTGGGACTCGCAGGAACCAGCACCGAGAGCATTTTCGACGCCAAGCTAGACCAGTGGAACGTCTCACCTCGTGCCAGTGGCGAATCGCTCTCGAGCTACATGAAGCGCGTGTTCAATAGCCCCGTCCTTCAGCCTGGCGCCAGCAAGGACATCAGTCTGTGGAGCCTCTCGACTGGCGGCGCCAAGGAGGAGAGCACGTGGGTGCAGACGCTGCCCAACATCTACTACTTTAGCTTTGCCACAGAGGACACGTCGCCAAGTCTGAACCTTCTGCTGCAGCGTATTGAGCTGCCCAACGTGCTGACTATGTTGCTGCCTTTGGATCCGTTGGCTATCTTCCTGGGCGGACGCTACGGTTCCAAGAACGGCTTCTCCACCAACTGGCAGCAGAACGATGGCGTCGTGAATACGATCTCCATGACCAAGGACTATGTTGGTGCTGCCGTGAGCTACAGCGGCACGTCCGTCATTGGCAAGTGGAATCAGATGGGCCAGCTGTCTAACCTGGACCACTTGGGCGTGATCGGCGTCACGCTGCTCACTCAAATCAAGAGCATTTACGTAAACCACGCGGCCGTGCTGGTTAGTCTGCCAACAGACACGACCTCGACCTCGCGTCAGCTGACGAACGAAGCGGAGACCACTGCCGGCTCTGAGCTCATCTCAACCATCGACTCGCTCAACACGGCGGCCGCCAGCATCAAGAACACGACTGTGCTGCAGGAGAAGTGCGCTTCGCCCATCAACGCCATGGCTGCCAGCTATTGTATCAACATGCTCGCCAAGAACACGGCGCGTCGCCTCCGAGGATGAGCATAAAAGTTTTGTCGATAGTGTCTGTCGAAATCATCAATGAAATGTCATTCAAATGTACCCATTTGGTAGAATGTACCACTTCAGCTGGTACGCTCCTATATTAAGGGATCACTGTACTTGCATCCGCACCGTTTTTTTACCAGAATGTTCTTTTGTTGGCGTTTTTATGCACTTCTTCATCAGCCTGCTCCGATTAGAGCGCTGTCTGCCTCGGATGTCGAACACGCCATTTGCGAATCTTCAGTTATGGAGCCGAGACGCCCCAAGCACCAGCAGCAGCCGCCGCTCGTGGTCAAGTCCAGCGAGCTGGAGCACGCGATGCAGCTGCGCGAGACCTACGCCTACGCACTAACCCAGAGCGACAAGGCTCTGGAGCCCCAGGACGAAGTCTTCCCGCCCGGAACAGCGCGCGATCCGATCCGCGTGATCCACACGCACATGTCCATGGTCTTCCTGCTGCCCGATCGCGTGTACAAGCTCAAGAAATGCGTGGATTTCGGCTTTGCGGACTTCTCGACGCTCTACAAGCGGTTCCAGGCCTGTATGGCCGAGGTGCAGCTCAACCAGCGCCTGGCGCCGCATGTGTACATCGGCGTCGTGCCCGTGAGCATGCAAAGGTCCACGCGCCGCGTCACAGTGCGCTGCGACGACTTCTGGACGCCCGAGAAGAGCCAGCAGCTGTCCTATTGGTTCAACGACGAGTATGGAGAGATCGTGGAGTGGGCCGTGCACATGGTGCGACTGCCGGACGACCAGAGTCTGCTGTACTGCATAGACCACGACAAGCTTACGCAGCCCATGCTGGCCCAGGTCGCGGCAAAGCTGGCTTGTTTCCACCAGAATGCGCGGCGTGGACCAAAGATCGACCCGTTCGGCAAAGAGGACGTGATCCGCCACAACATTGACGAGAACTTTGCACAGACAGAGACGCATGTGGGCGTTACTGTTTCCAAGCAAGTCTACAGTCGCATCAAGCAGCTCACGTACGCCAAACTGCAGGAGCTGCTGCCAGTGATCGAGGCACGCGTGGCCAACAACTACATCTGCGACTCGCATGGGGATCTGCGTCTGGAGCACATCTACTTGCTGCCGCCCGACTCGACCGCTGCGGCTTGCAATGCCAAGGACGCGCAGTTTGTGATCATCGACTGCATCGAGTTTAACGAGCAGTTCCGGTATGGCGATCCGATATCGGACGCCGCGTTCCTCATGATGGACATCTATCGCAAAGGAAGAACGGATCTGGCGCGGTTCTTCCAGCAGCAGTATCTGCTGCAGGCCGATCAGGATTTCCCCGAGAACCAGCAGCTCTTTGCGTTCTACGTGGCGTATCGCGCAGTCGTGAGAGCCAAAGTGGGCGGCTTTTGCGTCATGGATCCGACCTTGTCTGCTGCTCAGCGAGAGCGCGAGACGCAACTTGCACGCTGCTATTGGCTTGTGGCGTTGAATATGCTGGCTTCACCTGCTGAACGCCCAGCTCTCGTGCTCGTGGGAGGGTTGCCTGCCAGTGGCAAATCCAATCTGGCTCGCATGCTGGCACAGGAAGACGAGAACGGGTTCTACTGGATCCGAGCAGACGCCATTCGCAAGGAACTCGCTGGCATTAAGGTCGCTATTGACGCTCGCAATGAAGAACCAGGCGCTGGTGGCGACGCTGTCAAAGACGCAGGAAGCTATGAGGAAGGGTTGTACTCTGCCGCCATGACTCAGCGCACGTACGACGAGATGCTCATCCGCAGCATTGATTTGTTGCGGCTGGGCAAGCGCGTGATCGTCGACGCCACGTTCCGTGATCCTGTCCAGCGGCAGCGGTTCATTGACACTGCGAAGACCGAAGGCGCTTTGTTTGCATTGATCGTGTGCGAGTGCGATCGGGAGATCACCAAGGGCCGATTGCTGGCGCGCAAGAACGATCTGTCGGACGCCACGTGGAGCGTCTTTGAAGCAATGGAGAAGACCTGGAGCCTGCCGGAAGCTTCGAGCCTGGCCGAGTGCTTTGTAGTCAACACAGAGAAGGAGCAGGAGCTGACGTTGCGCCGCGCCAAGGGCTTCCTGCGCAAGATCGAGATCCTGTAGCTCGGATGGTCTGTCTCCTGAGTCAATAATACACCACGCTTGCAGTGAACATGCTCCATTGATTAAGGGTTATTAGACTACGTACGCTGTTACAAAGCTCAGGATTCCGAGATGGTCGGTAGCGCCATTTGCTGCTGCTGTTGCTGATGACACTGGCAATTCGGGTCGCTGTTGCAATAGAAGCACTTGGTAAGCACCTTGGAGCCGAACGTGGTCTTCCAGTGCGGCGGCCACGTGCGCTCGATCGATGGTCGTGCGCACATCCGCACGTACAGCATGGCCAGTCGCGGGTACAGGCCGTCGAGCTGGAGGCCGCACCGCACGGCGTACGCGATGTTAGTGAAGAGCGTGAAATCGCATAAATACGGCACCTCCATGTCCACAAGATACAGCCGCCCGTTGAGATACGACTCCCACAAGTTGAGCTCGGCCTCGAGATTGGCCCACTTGGTCGCCAGCACAGCCGCGTTGCGACGCTCGGGCGGGAACCGGCGTAGATACACCACCAGGTCGCCCACGACCGACAGGATCTCGTTGGCCTCGTGCAGTCGCGTCTGTGCAATAGCGTAGCGGGGAAGCTGCGCAGGCATACACCGCGGCTCGGGGAACTTGTGCTCTAGGTAGTCCAGGATCGCGTCTGATTCGTACACGATCGTGCGCTCGCCGTGCAGAGCCTCGAGTTCGTCCACAGGCTCTACGAGCACAGGCACGCGCACGCGCGGATTGAGAGCCTTGAAGAACGGCGCCTTGAGCACGCCGCTCGAGAAGCTCACACACACGCTGCGGTACGACAGCTGCTTCTCCTCCAGAGCGATCAGCACGCGCCAGGCTACAAGACATCCATGAGCATTTCAGGATCTACGTTGCGCTGAAGAAGGCGGCAATGCGTACCTTGAGGACTGCCAGATCCCCAATAGACGACACGCTCGTGGGGGCGCGGCGCTGCGCGCAGCAGCTCCTCCTCGCTCTGCACCACGTCCGCCTCCGACGGCTCCACGATCGTCCGCATCGCTCTCGGCTTTGGTGTTTGAACTTTTCATGGAGAAGGACTGGCGCGCAGTACCGTACAAGACTCTTCTCTTTGGTGGACTGGAGGAAAATTAAAACCTTTTTCACTTTTATCAATTTGAGGTTCTTTTCGTTATTCTAATGTAACCTCTTAAATACTGGAGTCTATCTTAGAAATTATTCTAAAGATCAGCAATCGCAATTTTAAAAGTCTTGAATCAGATCCAAAAAAACTGATCCTTCTTGTCTGCTACACCATTGTTCGGAATGAATTCCGCATGAGCCGCGACTGTTTGGACGACCAACCGCCCGGGACGCACCAGACACGTATTTCATTTATGTGTTTGACATTATCGATGAATCGGACGCTCGGTCTGTACTTCTGGTTTCTGCGTCTGGTCTATGCTATTCCCGTTCCCATTCTCTCATTGGCTGTATCATGGGCCTGCCGATGCTATTTTTGACTGTCCATTTGGCCATGAGGCATGAGTTGCGGGGATGGGATGGGTATGGGCATTACCAATTCTCCCTCCCAAACAGCAGCCAAGCGACACCATGCAGCTCCCACCAGCCACAAACTTTCTTTCACAGTGGCGTCGGCAAGAACATTCCCTGCCACCCGTGCATTAAGCGTGGATGCTTGGTCATCGCACCGGTTGGTCCAGCCCGCTGCCACTGACATGATCCAACACCAGGGTGGATGTACGTCTCGAGCATGGAGATCGCTACGGTTAATACCATGCGTGAGGAGGGCTCACCGAGGAGTGCAATGCGATGAATACTACTTAATAACGCGATCATGGCGCAGGTGGCTCGCGAGTTCAATGCGATGAACGTCGATCCACCTGCGAACGCAGCCGACGCGCATGATGCAGTGAATCCGTACTGTCATACCTACTTAGATTCCTAGTCATTTTTACGATGACTAGGAATCTAAGTAGGTATGACAGTACGGATTCACTGCTTCGAAACACACTATCCCCGCGTTCTTCCTTTTCATGTACGCAGGCACGACGAGCATCAACACGCATGAGCACGAGCAACAACGCGAGTAGCATGAGCATCATCACCACAAGCCTACCAACAGCACACCTACTTTTTTGGCGGACATCACAAGCCCAGATTGAAAAGTACGCAACATCCAACGGCACTTCAGTTGGAGGATCGGCTGGAGAGAGCCGAAATTCATCACACGTCTCCTTGTCTGGCACCAACGCAATGTATCTGCTGCTGTTCGGAAAAAAACCCTGCATACTTATCAAGCACCTTCGAATCGATTTTGTGATGGTCTGACTAGTGATTTGAATCAATCCAACCACGTTATGCTGCCCACCCATGCTCAGCTTGGCGACACTATCGATGGTCACCAAAGAACGACTGGAGGGATACCAATAATCGTCATTCATATTCGGCAGTTGTTTCATGACTGCATCGCATTCCGCTGCATCCATTCCATCGCTGCGGCAAGACTTGGCTTCAAACTCCAACGCAACATAGGTATGGCTGTCTCACTTTCGCTCGGTCATACGCCCTCACCTGCAACTCGATCTTCTTTCCATCCCTTGGCATTGTATGCACGTAATTCTCAAATGCAACGCCCATCAACCCGTCATCTCCAAGCATGCGGCCCTTGGACCACAACACCTCGTAGTAGGATGCCTTCACAATCTTGCCAAGTTGCCTCAATGCATACTGAGAGGTGATCACACAAATCCAATTGGCGCAGTACATATACTTTCCTAAGTCACGGTGATCGTTCGCTCGGAATTCCCGCCGTCCGTAAGCGATCAACTTGACGATCCGACTCACCCCCATACTACGTATTGAGAAGTTGTGCACCCTTCAAATCCACCAAACAAGTCGCTTGGTAATTGAATCCTTGGCAAGTTCTTCTGTCGACAAAAAATCGCGCAAATTCCCACCCGAGTAAAAGTATCTCTCCTTTATCTCGTGTTTGCTCCATTGAAGATGCGCGCCAATCGCGCTCAAATCCAAACTGGACCAAAATGGCACGAGACATCGCCTGAGTACAGGGGTGTCGTCGTTCTTTATTGGGTATTGGACGGACTGGCAAGCAATCGGAATCGTGCCAGCCTTGCAAAGTTGTCGACAATGTCCTTGTGTGTAAAACCGTCCAGACACAATTCAAAATCTCGATTCACCACAAGATCAAGATCATCAAAACCCGCCTCTACTTTTCGCCCGTATTGCTCGTTCTCTCCATCCATATACAGCATGAAAAATCCTTCCCCCTTCTTCTTTCGAAGCAACACGACACGCTTGTTCTGACGCAAAGCCATGTAGAATGCAAACATCACGACCAGCATGCTCTTGCCCACACCAGGCGTGCCCACAAACACAATGTGAAGCTTCTCTTCCATCTTGTCTTTGAATACCTTGATGATATCCAGCGTTTCCTTTCGGACGTAGAACCACTCAGGGAAATCCGACTCGACGTGGCAAATGTCGAGAGAGATGCCACCAACTTGCCACGCATCGATATCCAAATTCTGCCTAATCGGCTTCATATCCTCGTACTTAATGCCATGTCATGGCCTTCTTGTGTGCAGGTTGCTCCACTTCGGTCGAAACCACCACCAACACGTAATCTGGTCCGTTGATGGCAGAGGCAGTTTGTTCTTGTCAAACAGCCAATGCTGCGAAGTCTTCATTGCCTTCATTTTCTCTCCATCGATGATCGCCTGAATGTCCCTATGAATTCCCCCTTTTTCCAGTTGCAGTGCAGCAGGGTCGTCATCAGGCAACCACCCGTCGCCACATCCAGTTCATCGGCATCGCATGTGATCGTGCGCGGCTTCTCCGCCTTGATCGCTTTCTTCATGTCCCCCACGGACTGAATCGCATCAATATCCACATGGAACGCGCTTCCGGCCGCCCCAACCAACGCACAGAAGAGTTTCATAATCTTCCCTTTTGCTTTTCCGAGTATATTCTCTCATGACATGGTTCAGAAATGATACCGGTATCGATCCACTGCTCAATGATGAGGTAATCGATTGAGTCAGTCGCTATCGGTATCTACTGAGTATTACCGGTAAAACAAATAAAGAAATGATAATTAAACCACAAAACTGAAGAGGGTGACTTGAGACCGAATCGCTCAGTTACGCCGCCAGGGGAGCGCCCCGCTGGCTATTTGAGGTTGTTGGCCAGGATTTCCGGACGAAGAGAAGTTTTAAAGTCAGGATCTTGTATTTGCCATCATCAGAATATAGAGAAGCGTGACCACTATTATTGACCCTAGCACCATACTAAGTGGTGCTGTGATCGAATCGTTATGTCCACTTCAGCATCAAACAATTTACATATAATTTTATCTCGTAGCTTTTAATGCGACATGGGTATAAGAACCATGAAAGGTATAGGATGCCAAGGACGAATGAGAACGTTGGAACGCAGCTCCAAGAGCCTTCCAGTACCTCAGCTTCTTTCAAGAAACCATGATGCTCATCAGTAAGATCGTGCTCGTTGCCGCCTATGTGGCTGCGGCTCTTGGCCTTGTGGCCAATGCCGAACCTCTTCGCATGCGTGTCCGCTCGTACCAATACAAATCACTGACAGAAACGACATCTCGGACAGCTAGGACTCCACTGACTCCACTGACTCCACCGACAGCGTGGACGAGGCCAGTGACAGCTACGACTCGTACGACGTAGCTGACGGGTCTGATGACACGGCCACTGTCAGCTTCAGCATGCGTCAGAAGACCTACTGGAAGGACGTTTGCTCTGACGCTGGCCAATCGCCCATGAGCGTTGAAGGCGTCCAAGGCGTCTTTTGCGTTTCTGGGCAAGCCCGTGTGGCCAACATTGCCAAAGAAGCCTGCCCTGGACCTCAGGATGGCCTCCAGTACGGTGCTTCCTGCGGCATTGTCAAGACTGGCGTTTACGGCTGCAAGCCCAACACGGCGCCGCTTGCCACGGCTGCTCCTGCTGCTACGACGTGTAATGGCCTTAATCAGTCTCCCATGAGTGTAGAGGGAGTTGAAGGAGTCTTCTGTGTCACTGGCCAGGCCTGTGTGGCCAATGTTTCGAACGGAGCTTGCCCAGGTCCGCAGACCGGCCTTGAACATGGTGCGTCGTGTGGCATTGTCAAGACTGGTGTGTATGGCTGCAAGCCCATCATCTCGCCCACCACCGCCAGTATCAAGTGGAAATGCGTTACTCTCATAGCTTGATTGACTAGACCAGGCCCTCGATCTGTGACCTGTGGATAACAAATTGAATGTGTTGCATTAAATGATCGTATCCAAATCTTCTCTAATGCATTAAATGTTGTCTTTGAAACGAACTTCTCGGTTGTATGATTTAATCTATTTCAGTTGATAAGCAGGAAAGTCTGAGCTTGGAACAAAGAATACGACATATCTATCTTGAGTCCGTATCATTTTGGCTCAGCAATTCCATGAACATATGAGGCCTCGCAAGCCGAACTTTTCCAGATCTTGGGATGCTGCTAGGCTGTCTTCTCATGCAACACGTCTATATACTGTTGTTTGATCGCATTTAATTGCAATCTTCACAGTACTTCTCTATAAAACCTTTCTGGGGTTCTATTGTGCTTCCCCTTCCCTATTGACTTCAAGAGCCAGAAGCGATCGAGATGGCTGAGCCGCTGACGGCCGGGGAGCGCGCTACGTTGTCTGCGCTGGCGGGCGAGGCGTCGCACTGGACGCTGCACTCGGACCACGACCTGCACGCCTTCCTCAAGAGCTACTCCGCCGACCTGTTCGCGCGCACTAAGCACGTGGAGGACGCCGTGCGCGACATCGCCATGGCGGCCGAGACGGCACACGTGCGACTCGAGAACACGTTCAACCAGTTCCTGATGCTGTCAAACAATCAGTTCATCGAAAGTCGCGTGTACGACGAGGAGCAGGAGGAGGACGCGTCGCTGACAGCGGCCACAACAGCGACCGGCGACGGCGAGAAGCCCGTCGAACCCGCCAATGACGCGAGCGAAGCGGCCGCCGAAAGCAACGGTGATGGAGCGAACGAAGCTGCCACCAAGAACGCAGCGGCTGCGAGGGAATCCGTGGTCACCAAGTACCGATCTGCGCTGGAAATGGGGCTCGAGGCCATGAAGCTCTTCGCCATGATGGACGACGATGACACGGAAGACGAAGACGCGCGCAGTGAGCTGGACACGGTTCTGGATATCTACAACGAGCGCCCACTGCCGTTCATCATCGGCACGCGCGAGTTCCTGGAAGACGACACGCTCGGTCTCGGCGCTGCGCCGGACGAAGGCGACGACTCGGACAGCTCCAGCAGCAGCGACAGCGACTCGGACTATGAAGGCTCGTCGTACAGCAGCTCGGACGAATCGTCCGCGTCGTCGCCGCGTACAGCGCCCAAACGCAAGGACAGAGCCAGCGCTGCTACGCGCGACCGCGCAGACTCGGACGACTCGGAGATCACGACCAAGCCACGATCGAACTCCATGGAGAGCGACACGAGCGGGCTGTTTGGACGACCGCCACCATCCGCCACGCCACGCGCGGTGCCGCCAGTACCAGCATCCCGATCCTCGCGACGCACGAATGTGGACGATGATGAAGAGAGCGAGGAAGACAGCGACTGGAGCAGCGACGACAGCGACGACGAAGCGCCCAGACGCTCCAGGAAGTCATCTGCAGCTCCGACACCGACAGCCAACGCTCCTCCGATTGCACTGCCGCCCCAACCAGCAGCAACTGCTGTTCCTCCGCGCAAGAACAACTTCTTCGACAGCTCGGAAGACGACAGCGACAGCGATGGCGGACTGTTCGGTGCAGCACCCAAAGCCAGCGCTGCTCCTCCGATGCAGAGCAAGAAGTCGACCAATTCAGTGGTTGCCGAGCAGGATGCAAGACAAACAATCACGCGCTCCGAGTCGGTGGACTCGACTGAGTCCGACGGAAATGCGCTGTTTGGCGCAAGCGAGAAGCCCAAGCCTGCGATGCAGGTCCCGCCACAGGCCTTCCGTCTTCCGGCCATGAATCAGCAAGAGGCGAAGCCCGCACCGGCGTTGGCGAAGAAAGAAAGCTACTTTTCCAGTGATAGCGAGGCTGAATCAACCACGAGTGGACTCTTTGGAAGACCTTCAGCAGCACCAAAGACCCCAATGACTACAACCGCTCTTCCACCTCCGACCGCACCTCAACGTCGTGCGTTCCTCTCAGACAGCAGTGACGAGGAAGACGGAGGGCTCTTTGGAGCAGCTCCCAGGCCTCAGTCAACCACTGCTCCTGCGAAGCCCATCACTGCAGCTCCAGTTCCGGTTCCCCAACCAGCGGCACGTCCTCAGTTTGACTCAGATAGCAGCGATGATGAAGATGGCGGACTATTTGGCGCTGCTCCGAAGCCGCAACCGGTGCCTGCTCCAGCCAAAGCCATCACAGCAGCTCCAGTTCCAATTCCAAAGCCTGCGGCACGTCCTCAGTTCGATTCTGATAGCAGTGATGACGAAGATGGAGGACTCTTTGGTGCAGCTCCAAAGGCTGCTTCCAAGCCAGCAGCACCACAACCAGTTCTTGCACCGATTCCAATCCAGCCTGCTCCGAAGAGTTCCTTGTTTGATACTGGTGGTGACAGCGACGAAAGCGATGCTGGTGGACTATTTGGCTCCAAGCCAGCACCAGCAGCTCCAGTTGCAAAGGCCCCAGCACCGACTCCGGTGCCTATAGCGGCACGTCCTCCGCCGGTCATGAGCGACAGTGACAGCGATGATGAAGACGGAGGCTTATTCGGTGTACCGAATGCTGCAGCTCCTTTGGCAGCGAAGCCAGTGCCACAACCAGCAGTGGTAGCTCCGTCTCGTCCAACTCCAACGCCTGCACCTGCTCAAACACGACCACCAATTGTTCACAGTGATTCGAGCGATGATGATTCAGACGATGGTGGCTTGTTTGGTGCCGCCCCCACACGAGCAGCACCGAAACCAATCACTCCCGCTCCTGCTCCGGCACCAAAACCGGTACCAGCACCAGCTTTAACCTCAGCTCCAGCACCGGCTCCCACCCCAGCTCCAGCTCCGGTTGTGCCCCCAGCTGCCGTTCGTATTCCACCAGCAATGGCCAGACAGGCAGAAAGCGATGATAGTGACGATGACTGGAGTGATGACGGCGGGTTGTTTGGCTCGACGCCTGCTAAAGCAGCTCCAAAGCCTGCAGCAGCTGCAGTCCCAGCTTCGGTGGTGCAACGTCCAGCGCCGACACCGACATCAGCGACCAATACGTCGTTGTTTGGTGCTCCCCCAGCAGCGGCCGCTATCGCTGCACCAGCCGTGGCGCATCCTCCCATCCCCAGCGCTGCTGCCAGGTTCCGTGCAGCAGAATCCGATGGCGATTCCGACTCGTCAGACGACTGGAGTGACGACGGCGGGCTCTTTGGGCGCTCGTCCAAGGCCAAATAGAGTTTGCTACTTGCATACAAAGTGCCCAATTGGCATAATCACATAATACAGAGCGCCTAGAGATGGGTAGCAAGAGTAATCAATCCAATGGAGAGTGCTTGTGCTCGGTTTGCTGATCGTTCAGGTTGCTGTTGAAGTTGAAGAACGAACTGGTTGCACCATCAGAACCATCCAAGTGAAGCGCCGGCTCATCCCGCGAGTGCTGTCTTTTCAGAGTTCAACGATGCCTAATGGCTGAGTCGCCTAGAGAAGGAGATCTTCAGGCGACTCGAACGAATCCGTTGATGGGCGATAAACGAACGGACACTATGGCGTTTCATCTAAGCGCTCTGCCTTCAGCAACTTCAGAATGCGCATCAGTACCATCAGAATCATCCTGGGCCGCTTGACGAGCTATGGTCCTGTTATCGGAAGAACCCACAACATCAAAGACAGTGTGACACTTTGTGTATGTCCAGTGCCTTTACTGGGCTTTAACATTCGAGTGGGACTTTCCACCTGCCTCTATAATGGTACAGTACTAGCCCATACCGTAACCAGCGTCATGCCAGCAATGCGCTTGACATTCTGTCGGTTCGGAACCCGTTCTGTGACCCACAGGCCATTCATCCGGATTGAGAGGATGCGTCTTGATGGATGGAGATCCAGAGGCAGCTGAGCGGAGGATGATGATAGAAAGGATGATGGGACCAGCGAATGCAAGCAAGCTTTGCGTTGAACCTAGCGCCCCACGTGGAAAGAGTTGCGTGAATCGACGTGAGTGGACTGCGGTTCGAGAACGACCAAGGCGGCTATACTGGAAGTAAGTCAGTGATTCTGGCGCTGAAACTGCCTGCTGAAGCACACGCCGTCAAGAAGATCTTCCAAGCAGCACCATCGCCAAGCCTGTCAATTCTATGGGCGTTTCCATGGAACAGAAACAAGCGCATCGCATCTCGCATTCCACGACCAGTTCTCATGCGTCACGAAGGCCTGGAGCTCCACGCAGCTCATAGAGACCGACAGAAGACGAACGCGAGAGAGATCTCCACGTGCGTCTGACGTGCTGCTGCTGATGCCAGGATGAGCCAAGCCAGCGCAAAAGGAATGAGCTCGTGGGTGATGGGTGCACTCTCCGGTGCCTTGCCTGTCTTTGAAGTGCTTGCCCCATCCCCCCACACGTCACATGTTTTTTTCTTATACTTGGAATTTGTATGTGCCATCGCCAAGGTGTGTTGGATCTTTTATCGAACCATGCGATTCTGCCGTTCTCTGGTCACTGAGCCATTCAGCCAAGCAGCCTGGGCCGGCCTCACGCTCATTTCCGCTTTTCATTCGCTGAACAAACCTCATGGCTCTTCGCTGGACGCTCTGCACCTTAATGGCGCTGGCCTTTGCGCCTTTCGCGGCCGTGGCCACCAACACGTATCCGATCATTCTCGTGCACGGCTTCGGCGGCTGGGGCCCCAACGAGTTGCTGGGCTTCAAGTACTGGGGCGGCATCCAGGGCGATCTGCAGGCTGAACTTGTGGCCGCCGGCTACACGGTCTACACGGCCACGGTCGGTCCTTTCTCCAGCAATTGGGACCGCGCCTGCGAACTTTACGCTCAGATCAAGGGCGGCACTGTGGACTACGGCGCCAACCACTCGTCACACTACGGCCACAACCGCTATGGCAGCACTTTCACTGGTCTGTATCCGGCCTGGGGCACCACCACCAACGGCAAACTGAACAAGGTACACTTGATCGGCCACAGCATGGGCGGACAGACCATCCGCATGCTGGCGCAGATGCTTGAGAAGGGCACGACCGGCGCCCCCGTGGTGGAGACTGCGCCAACCAATGCTCTGTTCACTGGCGGCAAGAACTGGGTCCACTCTATCACGACCATCTCAACGCCAAACCAAGGCACGCTGCTGGCCGACGGCTTCTCGGAGATCGGCTCGACTGTCAAGACGCTGCTGGTGGACGTTCTGGGCGTGGTGGGCCTCGCGGGCACCAGCACCGAGGATATTTACGACGCCAAGCTGGACCAATGGAACATCTCGCCTCGCGGCAGCAGCGAGTCGCTCTCGACTTATATGGCACGCATCTTCTCGAGCTCGATCCTGCAGCCTGGCGCCAGCAAGGACATCAGTCTGTGGAGTCTCTCGACTGCCGGTGCTAAGGAGGAAAACGCGTGGGTCACGACGCTGTCCAACGTCTACTACTTCAGCTACGCCACGGAGGACACGTACGCCACAGTGAACCTGCTGCTGCAGCGCATCGAATCGCCCAACTTGCTCACCATGCTGGTGCCGCTGGATCCTCTGGCCATCTTTATGGGGGGCCGCTACGGCCCCAACAATGGCTTCTCGACCGACTGGCAGGAGAACGACGGCGCAGTCAACACGATCTCTATGGCCAAGGACTCGACGGGCTCGTCCGTGTCCTTTAGTGGCACGTCGGTCATCGGCAAATGGAACATCATGACGCAGCTCTCGGGTCTGGACCATCTCGCAGTGATCGGCGTCACGCTGCTCACGCAGGTCGAGAGCATCTACACGGCCCACGCAGCCGTGCTTTACAGTTTGGCAGCTGACACGACCTCGACCTCGCGCCAGCTTACGGACGAAGCTGCCATGAGCGCTGGCAGTTCGCTGATCTCGGCCATTGCTACCCTCAACAACGCGTTGGCCACGCTGAAGAATGTCACGGACCTGCAGACTCTGTGCGCTTCGCCCATCAACACCATGGCCAAGAACTACTGCACCAGCATGATCGCCAAGAACTCGCGCCGTCTCAATCTGCGTGGCTCGGAATGAGCTGCATCACCGTCGTGTGTAGTTTCGTAAATAGTGCCGTGATGACGATAAAAAAAAACAATAAAAGCTTCCACTTGGGGTATTTTCTCTGACTATAGGCATGAGAACTTGTCGAGGTTCTCAACTGGTCGAATTAGACGACAAAAGGACGATTGCGGATTTGACTGACCAAAGTGCTGCAGATCCGACAGGATAGAACCGAGTTTAATAGTTGTTTCCTCTGGAGTGGACGGCCTGGCTGCAGCACTCGGACGCCTAAGATTCGCTCCGATATGTGTGTTGAGCCGATTTTCTTGACTTGACCACGACTATTATAATTGCATCAGCAGTTAACTCAAGCAGCGAAACAGCGCTCAAGTTACAGCTACAGAGCGCTGCCGCACACACACGAAAAGATGACTGATCGCCTGCTGGAGAACGTCGCATCTTATTACAGTATAGCAGAGACAGGCATGCTGTAGTGTTCTCCCATGTACTCGCTTTGAGGATGACGCTCAGAGTCCCATCGCCCAAGCTCCTTTGACGCCACAATGGACTCGACCAAGTCTCAAAAGCGTCGCGTCTGGATTTCTTCATGGCCTCTCGGAGGACGAGCATCTCAATTTTCATTGGCTAAAATAGACGATGCAGTAAGAAAAGTTTCAAAAACGATAAAAACGAATATGTTGACGGTAATTGTATAAACGTACAGTGTTCAGTAGGGACCATTGCAAACTTTTATTGGTACAGAATATGATGTTATTTTATAGAGAGAGTACCACTCTTTTCTTTCTTCTTGTTGTGTGTGAACAAAGGCCTCACTTGCGTCCGCCACCACGCTGATTACGCATGCTTCCATGACCACGACGTCAACAGTGCGCTTGTTGTAGTACGTACAATGGCGTGTCGGATCAAACTCGTTCGTAAGTGCGCATGAGGGGGCACTTGTTCGATGGGAGTCACGGCAGGGGCTTTTTGTGAGCATTTTGCGCTCAACGCCGAGTAAAAGCGGTATTGGCGTGTTTCTATGTTGAGACTATACCGAATGTTTGCGTAATGGAATATTTCAGGCAGTATCTGTAAAATACAGTGTATGTGGATGCACAAAATGTTCTACCGTAACTTACACCTGATTTATTACAGTAGGGGATCACAATAACTCTGTTCAGGAGCCTGCTTGGAGCAGCCATGGAGCGTACACAGGGTAAACCATGTACTCTTCCAGAATCATGGCGCCGTCGAGCACGTTCACAAGATCCTCTGCATTGCCCAGGGCGCTGAGCATTGGAGGTACAAACTGGAACGAGCAGTTCACTCGCTGGAGCTGGCAGTGCTCGTCTAGACAGAACGCACCCGTTGCGCTGATTGTAAGACGCTTACCGATAAGCTTCTCTTTCAGCCGCCGATTCTGCTTGAGATGAGGGAATACAGTGTCAATACTCTTGGCTGAGATCGTGAACGAGCAGTGCGTGTTGCACAAAAGCATGGTCTGGGACTCGAGGATGTCGATGCTATCGATACCAAGCAGCTCCACGACCACGTCATCGAAGCTTCCGCATAGAGACCGCCACTGGTCAATCAAGACCTCGATGCCCTCGAAATCACCTAGAATCACGTCTGGTCGAACAGTCGAGTGGAGGAACGCGATCTGGTCATCTTGAGATAGCTGTTGCTGGCCAAAGCGGTCGTGTGCTGTGATATTCAAGCCACGACAAAAGCATTCGAAGTACGTCCGTACCCAGATCACAGCGCCGTTTCTTGCATTGACATCCCAGTGCAGAGCTTTCCGCGTTTGCTGGAGGCGCCCAACTTCATTGCGGAGGTCTGCGACGTCCTTCTCCAAGTCTAGCAGGAATGACCGCTGCTTGTTGCGATAGCGCGCTTGGTTTGTACGGCACTGCTCTCGGCGTCGATCAGTCTTGAGACGAATGCGTTTCTTCTTCACGACCGGAGTAGGTACCGTTGCCGAGGCTTGTGCACTGGACGGAGGCAGAGGAGGCAGCGCAGGAGTCAATACTTGATACCGGATATGCGGCGGCGGCAGAGATAACGCTGGTGATTCGATCGCAAACATCGATCCATGCGTCGTAGCATCTCGCGCACGCATTGAGCTTTGTGTCCCAAACGTAATGCTAGAGTTCGCAATCTGTGATCTGTACGGATTGGGTGCGCTAGTTACCGAATCGAAAATGCCCAAGGACCGATGGGGAGAGATGGCTGCTAGGCGCGCCCATTCGTCCGATGCAGCAGAGCGCCACATGAGGTTGCTCTCGCGTCTCGCTACGTGCATATCGTTGTCGGCGTATGTGTGCAAAGCGAATGACCTCGACTGATCCATCGGCCCAGCGGGAAGACGAGACTTGACAGGAGGAGGCGCTACGCTCTGGGCTTCAGCTTGCGGTGGACTCGTGGCTTCGCACTCTGCGGTGGGGAGAGTCGAGCGACGACGCGATTGTGCGCCTGCGGTGGCACTGGAAGAGGCGACGGCACACTGACGTGATACGCGAGAGTGATTTGCTTGCTAATTGAGAAAGCTTTGTATTCATGGGGAAGGGGCTGCGACACGTCCTGCCATCGCCAATGTGTGTGTTTAACTGTACGATTGTCCGTAGTTTACCGATAGTTTTTAATACGGTACCGCAGGGAACAGTACTGTACAGTACAGTACTATGGATCAATGAACAGTATCCAGCTTTACCGATATATAAATAAATAACGGTAATTTTATGCGTATTATAAACATCTTTACAATATACTGGTACATGTGTGGCTAAAAAATCACCTGACGCATTTATGCATCAGGTGATTATGTTTTTTTAAGAGGACTACAGCCGTGCACCTCTGTAAGGAACTTAGAGAATCTGCCTAAATTCTCGGGACGGCGAAAATCTCAATACTGAGCTCTGTTCTTGCTGCAATCACACATAAAGCCGCGGGCCTTACGGAAAGTCAGTCATCAAGTGACGCTGTGGGAATTTTGTGGTTGCTCACGTCGTTCATGTTACAATACTGTTAGATGTTTGATGTATGGTTTTATCCTCCACAAATTCGTACGATAAGAGGGCATGCTACGAATGAATTCGACTATGTTTCACCCATCAAGCAATAGAGGCTGCAAAAGTGATGTAATGACCTCTATCATACACGTTATGGCATTCCAGGCATCACGTGTTGCGTCTCTTACAGATTGAGGTGAGCCAATACATCATGTACTGTGCGTGTATGCAGAACATCAGCGAAATGACAAGATGAGGAACTGCATCCAGTAAGTAAGCGCTCGAAAGTGAATGAGATGAGAATTTTTTACGCACGTTGTGCACAGTACAGTACAGTTGCAACTTGCTGTTTTAAAAAAGACAGCTCTACTGCACACACTCATACTTGATCACTCGTGAAGTTCCAGTTTTTACTCAACAGCCAAATCATATTGTCGAAATATAATAGCTATGAAGATGCAAACATGGTGCTCTAATCATCGAATTTGTCTCAAAGATACAGACCGCAACTTCTCTGTCAACAATCTGTTTATGCTATTCAACACGGCATTGTCTGTCTGTTTATGCTAATTTCTTCGAGAAGGAATTGACTTCGTAAATTACATTTGTTGCACATTTCTGACGCACATGTGATAATTGCTTTCTAAAAACCTTTCGTATTTTTGTGCTTTTTCTATCAGATTGATGGTTCGGATGTTTCATGCACACAAGCGATGCTGCTGAATTCTCAAACCACGTACATTCCCATCTCCACCAAGCTCTACACATAGGTGGCAAGAGGGATAGATGCGTTACGAGGTTTACCAGTGCAACTGTACTTTGGGTGATTTTATGACCAAGGCTCGCGTTGCCACTGGCGCGCATATCACACCATTCTTTGCGAGTAGAAGATCATGAAGACTGTCTTCTTGACCTACAGGCTGTCCCACACGGATGCTCTATGACGCCTCTTCCACATAAACGCGGGCTCACCTTTAATAAGAGCAACGTCACGCTGATGCTTGTGCCAATAAGCAGTTTTGATTTATCGATAGTGCAGTTATTGGGCTTTTGCTTTTCCCCTGAAACGCGGACGTACTCAGTATTTCAGCTACAGTTGATTTAATACAATATCAATTCATATTCGATACTATCGGTAAATGCGCTGAATCGTCTCGTTGCCCCGTAAAATAGGGTTAATGACAAAACGTGGCGTAATCCAGAAAATTGTGACAAAATGTACTTATCGTGACAAAACGTGGCGTGATCCAGAAAATTGTGACAAAATGTACTTATCGTGGCAAAACGT
>JAADVW010000654.1:0-18750 GCA_023335875.1 Elongisporangium prolatum | reverse complement strand
GCGCGGCAAAGCGATCTTGAGCGGGTACTCAGCGATGAACAGCGATGGCGAGAGGCTTGTATGTCCATGGACCAAGAACTGCGTCGCATGCGCAACGACCTGGAAGGCGCACAGCTAAACACGAAGAACAATCATTGTCATCGACCCCAGGAGACTCATTCCCAGTGCACTGCTTGTCAGCAGCATGAGCGCGAGCAAATGGCGCAGCGCCAGGTGATCGAGGAGCTCAAGCGCCGATGTCTGTCCATGGAAATCGAGTACGAACGCGTCGTTCGAAGCCACGCAGAGCTCAGGGAGAACGCTGAACAACATGACGCCGAGTTGAAGCAGATCCAAGAGGAGTACGACGTCGCGACGAAGGAGCGGAACGCGCTGGTCGTGCAGTTGCAAGAACTTCAAGCCAATCAAACCAACGTGCTGACCACACGAGAGAACATTCGGCGCACAAGCCACCGGCTCAAGGCCGAGACACTTGCGCTCACCAGCCAGCTTGAGGAAATGCAAGCTCACATTGATACACTCAAGCAAGAGCGCCGCACGAGTCTGACGCAGACGCAGCAAGTGGAGATGCAACTGGCTGGAGTACTGGCGGAGAATCAGCAGCTTCAAGATCAACAACAGCAGCTTCAACGTCAATTGCGTGAAGCCCAACAGAGTCTGCAAGAGTTCAGCACAGCACGACAGCAGGCAAAGGACAGTGAACAGCTTCTGGACGATGCGACCCGTCAAATTGAAGTGCTCAAGGCGGATAATCGCAAACTGCGGTGGCGCATGGCTAGTCATGCCGCACTGCGTCGCCAAGCGCAAATGCAAACTCAGAATGCAGGCACGACCACTTGTGAAGCCATTCTCGCAGCTGATCGCGTGCATCAGAACAGCAGCATTGAGAACGTGACCCTGGTTGATAGCTTCGAGAGTCCAGATATTGGCTCAGCCAAGACGCTCGGGCCATCGGTATGGAGTGTAGACCCGGAAGTCATGCCTTTACCGTCTCGCGCAGAGCCCAAACTGAGATTCGCCGAGCCGGTGGTCGCTGTCTCGACAGGGCAATCGTCAAGAAGTTATCGATCCCATTCTGTCGGAATGTCTTTGCCCTTGTTAGCCCAAATGCTGCAACGAGGAAGACGTCAAAGCGCTCCTGTTGCACCTGCCTCAATCAATTTCGGAAGCATGTTTGAAGAAGAAAAGCACTTGCTCGATGGTGGAATCAACGAGGAAAGCGCCAATGAAGACGAAGAGAATGGTGACTCGGAGACTCAACTCACCATTCCGTTTGCTGGAGGGAGGATGCAAACGCCGTCGAACACAGTTTCTTCATCTCGGCGTGATGCTCAAGTGCCCAGCGAGACCGAAAATCAAGACGTGCCAAGACCTCAGTCACTCGTGTCCTGGCTTGTTATATCTCGAATGACGCGATTGCAGCCGGCCACTGAAAGTGGAAAATGGAGCCCGAAGTAAGAAAAAGTGAGCCTAGTGACGCTTATGGCGCTTGAAGCTCTTATCCGGCTGTCGATGACGTGTCGTTTGCACTACCTCATGCTGTCTCACAAGACGGCCTCCAGATGAAATTGAAGATGACGATCGAGGACCCTTCCTGCCATTCTGTGGCCCTCGGCCACGCGTACTTTGTCGACCCCTGATACTTCCTCGGCCTCCAGATCGCCCCGAAGCGCGTCTCTTGGTGTCCTCGTCGGCATCTTCGTCTTCGTCGTGCTCATCTGCTACCTCGCGCGTGCGCTTGCGCGAGCGTGGCCCGTTCCCATTCACTTTGGTGAAGACCCCAGTCAAGCGCTTCATCGCGATTTCGTCTCCAGCCACAACTTGCAGCACGAGTCGTTGCGCACGGAAGACCTTGGCCATTTCGCCCGTGAACGTGCAGATTCGCATCTTATCGCAGTTTTCTGGTAAAAATCGTGCGAATACGCCAGCTTTGTCTGAAATCTCTCGAATCAACTTGCCTCTCTGATCCAAAAGTGTGCTGCAGATGTGGGTTGGTAGCAGCACACGGATCGAAATTTCATGTGTCTGTGCCTTCGCAGCGTCTTCTGATGTCCAAAACTCACGAAGACGAGCCGATACGATTCTCAGCGCGTGCTTTATCTGAGCAGTCGATCCTTGAATGTGCAGCACCCGAGTGAGGGATCCTAGTGGCAAATCCTGTTGTTGTGGGATCTGCAGCCTCGCGCCTGTACGCTCCGATATCTCGCGCATGCGGGCACCTTGTAGGCCAATGAGAAAGCCTGCGGATGCATACGGAATCGCATAGTACTGGCCTAGCTTCCCATTGTACGAAGGCGTTTCGGGTCGCCCACCGACCTTGGCCACAATGAACTGTCGAGCTGCTTCAATCCCTTCTGGTAGCCCCGAAATGGTTACGAGGCGCTCAGTGGAGCCTGGTGGCATTTCCTGGATGGGTGTAATGTGGATTTGTGTGCGTGTGTCACGCGCGATGCCTCGCAAGATCAAGCCGCCGCTGCCCATGATTCGGCCGATCTGGTCTGTTTGTACGAGCCATTTCACTGGTTGTCCGTCACTTGGCGGTTCGTACGCCTCGTTATCCATCGGATCATCGCAGTTTTCCGAGTCGTGTAGTGCCATGGCCGCGAGTTCCATGGCTGAGGTTACTGCCTCCTCGGGCACATGTATTACGGACTGTTCTTGGGTCATGGCCAAATAATTCGGATCCTTTCGCCGCGCACGGTCGGATCGGATTCGGTCGATTACAAGTCGCTGCGCGAGGCAAATGCCCTTGGCTTTGCCGTAAATTCGTAGCACGCGGTCGTCTGGGAATGGAGAGCTCTTCGGGTCGCGAATCGAGAGCGTGCAGTTGGTTTGAGTGTTGATCGCTCGGATATCGGCTCCGCCGTGCCCGATGATGCAACTCGAAGCGCTCTCTGGGATTAGCATGTTGAGTGTGTGGAGGTAGTCGCTGTGCAGTTCGCCGTCTTCATACTCGTCAAGCGAAGGCGGTCGAGTTTCCAGTGGTAAGAGAGCTATCACTGGCGCTGCTGATGAGGACGAGGATCGGTGACCAGTGGGCGTCACGCTCTTCGTCGATCTTGCTGATCTGGGTGGAAGCGGACGCGTGAGCACTGCTTTCAAGTTCCCCTCGAGCTCTGATGGTGCAATGCTTGTGTCAACTACAAGAGCTAGTGACTGAGGCTTTCGCTCTTGAGAAGTTTGCTTGATCAATACTGTCGGTTCAATAGACTTTCTATCCTTTTTTGTGTCATCCATTGGGTGGTCCTTGTTCATGATGCAGGCTTGAGCATTGACAGTACGGTCCTTTGGTGTTGGGGTCAACGGAAGTGACGAGCTCATCTGTTTATTCGCTTGAGTTGTGTGAGAAGATGCAGCGACAGGCAACGCTGAAGGAGTCGCTGGGAGTGATGAACTGGTTTGGTTGTCCGATTGCGACTTCTTCTGAGATCTCACTGGAGTAGTCACTGCTGATAGAGTCGCTGGGTTGGTCTTGCCTTGCTTGTTCTGTTCCTGCTCATGTGGATGATGCTTATAGACAACAGCAGCAGACAGCGTTGGTGCAGACACAGCTTGGCTATCGGTTGATCGCTCCCGCTTGATGATGGCAATCTGAGCTTGCTGGATACCAGCCTGGCTGACGATAGAACTCGTGCTGCCTGAGGACTGGACAGACGTGCGTTCAAGAAGAGTACTGTTGCTGCTGTCCACTGCTAGAGCTTCGCTCTTGACCAGGGTCTCGTGCTGCAGAGCAGCGACATCCAGTTTGCATTCGTTGGTCGTGAAGCCATCGAAGCTGCTGGAGGAGGAAGAACCGGTCTCTGGCTCGGGTTCGAGCGTGGAGGCCGCACACTGCTCGTCGGTATGCAAGCGGATGCCTCGGTTCACTCGAGCGCGGTTGAGCACAGCGCGCAGCTTGGCGCGGCGCTCGTCATCGGCGTTCATACTCGTCATGCGCTTCGGTTGCCGTCAAGTTGGGGAATTCTGCTCTCCCAATCAAGCGTGCGTCCACAGAGTGGATCCACTGCGGTTAGGGGAGATGGATGTTTAGCGTGTACTGAAATAAGTGTGACCAGCGATTCGTTTAGAGAGGGAACTGTCAGAAGCAGTATGTGGCGTCGATGGCTGAGCGTCCGAGGAGCTGGGGGCAAGCAGCCGTCTGTGCAGCCCAATGCAGCCTGTGCTGACGTGAGATCCCATGACTCGAAGAATTCTGTTAACCCACTGAGGCACTTCCAGGCGTTTGACAGTATGGACGACTACGTGAACGTCACGATGATCCATTACAATGGCAAGCATTCTCAAGAGGAGAAGTCTGTTGAGCCAAAAGCAGAGGAGAAGAGCCCATCGTCAAGCGCCTCAAGAAGTGGAAATGACTCGGAACAACCTTAAAGTGCATTCAGAACCGGAGGAAGATGATAGTATAACCCAATTTACATGTAGTATTAAACGAGCATCACCACAGGATCATCACCGTCGCGAATGTACATGACTTTGTTCTGCTCTTCCAAGGCGAGAAGAACGTTCTCTAGCTGCTGACGGGAGACACGGTCCTTGCGGCCGGGATGGCGGTTCTTGTTCAGCCACTCAAGAATCTCCGCAAGAGGAATCGTGGCGTCTTCGTCGTCCACGTTGCCTCCTCGCATCGACACCAGGGCGTTGGCGACTTCGTCTTCCAGCTCGTCAACGCTGTGAAAGGCAACAGTTAGTTCAGTGAGAACATACGCATGAAGTATACACGAATCAACGTATCGTACCCCCATGAAGAGCGATCACGTTTCCTAGACGGCGAGTCGGCTGACGGGCTAGTAGGTACGTCCTTCACGGGCGTGACTGGATCTTCGTCCTCCGGCTCAATCATCTTTCCGGCCTTGTACAACGGAACTTCTTCGTCGGCAGAGTGCGACGGCGCCTTTTCAGGAGCTGTTGGGCCTTCGGTAGCTTCGTGGTACAATGCAAAGTTCATGAGCGCCATCGCTCGCTCAGCATCGTCCTTCTCGATCGATTTGCTCAAACGAGCCTTCGCATGGGCTGAAGCCAAACGAATCAAGGTTTCAAGACTACGCGCCGTCACTGGCAGCGTGCGGTCGTTCTGCTGCGAACGCAGCTCAGCATATCCCTCAGCGATCAAGTCGATGGCGCTGTCGGTTAAAACCGGCTGGAAACGAGTCTTGGCGTAGTAAATGAACTTTTTGAGGAAGTCAAGCGTGAGAATGCCGTAGCTGCCACTGACGCTGGTTGAAGACTGGTAGCCGCCGTGGAGAAGGGGATCGTACTTCTGGAAAATGGAATCAGCAGCATCCGATCTTTCGCTCGATGTATCACGCAGTTGAGCCATGTGGTCGGTGGAGCTCACTTCGAACGAAAGAGGTCGGCCTTCCTGTCCAGCACGCATGTAGCGATGCATGCGCAGCACGTGATCGGAAATGTTGCGGTCAGCACCGCGATCAAGCTTGTCCAAGACCACAAACAGAAGATCGAATCGCGACAGCAGAGAATCAGGAAGGCCGATGTTTTCTTGAGGTCGCTTGTTCTTGTTGTATTGCCCGTAAACCGGGTTGGCAGCCGCGAGCACACTGCAGCGAGCATTCAGCGTTGCATGGATGCCAGCCTTGGCGATGGTGACTGTTTGTTGCTCCATGACTTCGTGAATTGCCACACGATCTGCCTCACTCATTTTATCAAACTCATCGATACAAACAATACCACGATCAGCAAGCACCATGGCACCGGCCTCGAGACGGCGTTCCTTGGTCTCAGGATCCAGAGTCACAGCTGCCGTCAGACCAACACCAGACGAACCACGACCCGTCGTATTAACTGCCAAAGGCGCGATTGTGCGCACAAAGCGCAATAGCTGCGATTTGGCCGTCGACGGATCACCGACCATGAGAATCTGGTCGAAGAGTGAGAAACACTATTAGTAACGCCACACGTGGCTCCCATGGCGCGCCCAACATCGCTGCCGTGGACTCACATTGACGTCACCACGAAGATGGGTGCCGTTCTCTAGATTTTTCTCGACACCACCCAGCAATTGCAGCAGAAGCGCCTACGTAATGAGATCAGATCATAATCAGCTTCGCCCTAGTTACACGTATCACGTAAAAGCAATATCGTTAGCTCAAGTACCTTCTTGATCTCGCTGTGACCAAAAATTGACGGAGCGATCGATCGTGCGAGAATCTCGAACGCGTCGTCGCGCTTAGCGAACTCTCGGACGTTGAGCAGATCGTCGGGGGACATGACGATGCCGTTTACTTCTTTGCCCAGCAATTGCACATTATTGGCGATCAGCACTGTGCGGAACACGGCCGAGCCCTGCGTTGCCGATTTGCCACCAAGCGGGCGGTAAATGCCAATCAAACGGACTCGGTCGCCCGGCTTGCACTTATCCACGAGGTCGTTCTCCACGATGACGTCGCAGGAGCGGGGCAGCTGACCCAGTGGCGCCGTCTCGGGTGTCTCCTGCATCGTGAGCATCTGGTAGTCCTTGTACTGGCACAGACCGAACTCAGTCTCGAGCGGGTTCCCGTTGTCGTCCTTGGTCGGGTACACGCTTGAAGTGGGCTCGCCCGTGAGCGAAGTCGAGTCGCGGTACTCGCGCGACAGCAGTGCGTTCGTTTCCTTGCAATAGTGGACCGAACGCACGACCTTGGGCCGCACGGCCGAGCACTTGGTGATGATACCGTGGACACACACGAGTTGGCACAAGTAGGACGCCAGCAAGCCGCGCGGGTTCACATTGTGATGGCCGAAATCGCCCTCAAAGCCGACCTGGAACTGCATATCCTTCGTGGTCTCAACCTCTTTGCTGCCGTACAGAGTGTCGTAGCTGAACACGAGCTATTCGCAATCCAAACAGTGTCAGCGCATATTATCGCAAGCGCGGTGTGGTCGTCCTCACCTCCTTCACAGCAGCTTCGAACGGCGGGACGAACTCCATCGGCCGGCGTAGAATGCTATATCGACGACAAGCACACAAGCATACATCATTCCAGTCAGGTTACCGGTCCGTAAAATGGCTTCTTCCAAGCCAAATCACTTACCGACTCACGATGTTATCCTGGCTGGCCGTCGCCGCGTCGTTGAACAAGCTATCGTACTCGCGAAGGTCATTAAGGTCCACGACCAGCCGCGTCTGCTTCTGGTTCATCATAGCGCGCACTTTTTCGGCGTAGTTGCCGAAGCCGTCCTATGCCACAAACGAAACGCGCGTTCCCGTGAGGCTTTGCGCGTGGGAAGAGCACGCATCAGCAGCAGAGACGCACCTCATTCTCCAGGAATGCCTGGAAGTAGCTCTTGTTGCGGCGGAAGGCCTCGTCCAGCGCGTCCTGGTGCAGCTCCATGTCTTGTCGTCTGTCCCTTTGACCGGCCGATCGGAAAAGCAGTGCGCGCGCAATTGCACTCAACAAACGAGCCCGTTTTTCTAAATTTAGGACTTGAAATCCTGAATTTTGAGAAACAACGGAGCCAAAAGAAGCAAATTTGAATTTTGAGTTGCGGTTGGCGCGCGCGGAAACGACTTCGTACTTACGCGAGTGGTCCATCCCATCGATTTAGGTTTTTGGGTTGAACGGAAACATCTGGACTTATGTATGAATGATTGGAGTATTGGGGGTTTCGTTTGCCCAAGAGCTGCAGTTGAGTCGATCGTTTTGAGAGGACGCGGAGCGAGTGAGCATGATCGAGGAAGAAGAGTGGTCCAAGGAGCAGGAGGCCAACCGCAAGCCGGGTCAGAAGTACCCAACGCCGTCACCTGTACGTCCTCTATGCGCTTGACTATTCGCTGTCTCTGTAGCTACACTGCGCGTGTCGCTACGACTTGTTAAAGGCTGACGGCGGCGTGGTGAAATCTGTCTCTGGCGGATCCAGGGCTTTGCGGATCGCGTGTTCTACGAGAGTCTGCTGCAGCAGGTGCCCACGAGCAAGATGGCGCGCAAATGGTGCCTTGAGTACGGCGTGCTCAAGTGGGCCGAGGCCGAAGCGCTGTGCAAGGAACTGGGCGTTTCGACGGTAGGAGCCCCTTCATGTATCCGTCAACAGGCATCGAGTCACTCTGTCTGTATGCTTAGCACGTGGCTCACCTCACGAACGACAAGAAGCAGGTGCGCAAGGGCAAGAGCAGCGACAGCAGCAGTCGCCGTAGCTCGTCCAAGCGGGAGGAACTGGCAGCCGAAGAGTTGGGGCTTACATCCGGCAACGGCTTTGAGGGCGTCGGGCTGTCCACGCTGTAATCAGTCGCTGGAGGTTCTTCAGGGCGCGCTCTTGAGACAGATTTTATCCGTAAAAATTGTACGAAAAGATTGAGAAAAGAGGGATGGATAGATCGCTTCCAGGGCTTGTGGCCGGTGCCAAAGGGCGCCGCTTCTTGACTGGGCGGACGGAGGGAGTCGTCGCTCGCTGACGTATGCGTGGATGCAGCCAAGTGAGGAGACTCGCAGGGCAGAGAGAGTGCTCACCGATTCAGCTTTTAACAGCAATGAGGACTGGGAGCAATGCCATGGCGCCAGTGCAGCAGAGCTCGTGGAAAATATTTGTTGAGCTGAGGATCCGTTAAAATCCCGTGGAAAGAATCGCTGCCGGCAGAGATCCATTGAGCGGTCATCGCTTTAGTTACCAGTGGACGGATAGATCGATAGATGGATGGATGGATGGATGGACCTCTGCTCTGCTCACGCTGTCGTGCGCTCGAATGATCGCGCTCTCGCTCTCTGTCTGACTCGCTGCAGCGACGCTTAGGTTTCTTCGTGGCCAGTTGCGGCGTGAGGCGACTTCAAACGCTGTAGGCGGCCTTTGCGGACGGTTTTTCCGTCGTTCTTTCGGCCTCATGCAATGGCAATCATAGCGTACCCATACTCGGAATGGGTATAGTCACTCGCGCGAGGGAATCCATGCGTTGCTGGCCATGAAGTGCATTCTTTCCATGGAAGTGTACGTACGCAATTGGCCGCCCGATGCCGGGGAACGAGGCAGAGAGCGAGCGAGCGCGCAAGCAAGCGGATCCACTCGCTCCTGCTTCTTTCTCCGCAGCGTTCAGTGTGATACCAAAGCGTTTTTCTTGCGCCGATGGAGTAAGTGAATAAGAGTGACCCGTAAAAGCAGCATGAGGCTGGTTGTCCGTCTGTCTGTCTCTACTGGTCGCAGCGGAAACGGCGGCTTGATTCGATTCTCCGATCGTGCGCCGCGTGCGCCAGTCAGTAGCTTTCTGACTCCATGTCCCAGTGGAATTCTCTTGGCAGGACACCTCAACTCGTGCGACTAAGAAGCCACGAGTCAAGAGGGAGAGATGCGCCAACACGCCATCGTGATGGTCGCGTCGTTCGCCTGCCCTTGTGGACGGCAGAGCGTGGAAATTGTCCGACCTCTTTGGCTCGTTTTTCTTCCATTCGATAATTCATCATTCTTTCGCCGTGCATGAACCGGAGCGTAGCGTCGTGGCTCGCTCTGACACGCAAAAGACGGCCGGACTGACGCATCTGCCACTGACGTACAGGTCTTCCTCACTCGTTGCTTGAGCGAATTCTGCCATCGCCGTTTCGGCCACCGTTCCCGCACGCCGTTTCGTTCCGGGCATGTTCCTCCGCTGGGAGCGACACTCTGCCGGTTCAGCACGACGGAAGGCTTTTCGATTCAGTCTGGCCGTTATGGACCCGAAGAAGTGGTCACGCCTGGTCTCTCGAGCTTTTTTCTTTCCATCTAAGTAAGCTTCTTAGCCATGCCCGCACGGTCTCTCGCAGTCCTCACAATTAAACTTGCTCGGTGGTGAGCAAGTTCCATTCGAACGTTTCTTTAGTACAACGCGCGTGCTTGGCTGTCCGGTCTACTAAGAAGCCAAAGCCAGCAACACACTTTCGGAAGCGACGCGACCCTCACACTTCTCCGGTTCTACCTCGATCTTTCAAAGCATGGCGCCTTCATCCTGTCTACCTTCGGTCCACGCCCAACTGGCCAGGTTCTCGCACTTGAGCACCGCTTCGTCGCCTTTGACGACGTCCATGCTGTCCACTTCCATCCAGCAGCACCAGCACAAGAACAATGCGTTGGCCAATACCTACGCCTCGTATGTCGTCCGCGTGCACACACGCCACGGCATCAAGACGCTGTCGTTCGACAATCTCGCGGCGTTCTTCACGTCGACGGCCAAGAAGGCTGCGGAAGATCTCGGCATCAGCAGTCGCACGCTCATTCGTGTGTGCCGATCACTTGGCATCCGCCGATGGCCGTACTTGGGATTTCGCAGCGAGAAGAACGTGGAGCGCATCCGCCAAGAGGCTATTGAGAACCTCCGCCGCAAGCTTGAAAAGGAAGGAAAGGCGTCGGCGGCCACGGCGGTTTTGTACCCAAACGCATCCTGTCTGCGCGGCGCCAGTGCCAAGCGTCTCTTGCAAGTCAAGGTTCCCCAGCACGCGCAAGCGCAAGCCATACCTCGAGCTCCACGCCTCCATGTTTCAGCCGCAGACATGAATTCTTGGTGCGTGAGCAGCCCAGCCGAGCAGCTTCAGCAGCAAGATATCGGCTCGGTGCGCGACACGGACGAAGACATGGACGACATGGAAGACGAAGAAGACTTCCAGACGGCAGCGCCGATTCCGCTTCTCACTCCACAGCACACGCACAACGGCTTCAACCTGGACATTGTCACCATCAGTCCAAAGAAGCTGGAGCAGCCGACCAACGCGTTCTGGTCGCCCAAGATACCGACAATGAGCCGCGTTCTTTCCCACCCAACGGCATCTGCTTCATCTGGAAGCATGCCGTCGCTCAATCTGCTTGTGGATGCATCCATCTTGACCTCAATGAAGCACGAAAGCCAAGAACAAGTGCAACAGCAGCAGCGCACAATGTCGATGCGAGACATCTTGACTCATACTACTGCTATGGTCGCTTGATTTCACGACCAGCCGCGCCTGTAGATTATAGTTAGTGTCAACACTCGCTCATGGTGAGTAGCGTGCGTGCGATCGTATGGACAATATTGGTACCATCCTCCACAACCAAATAAGAAATTCTGTATGTGATTTTACCTTAAAAAACGACTTGATCTCTACGAGTTCGCTCGACTTCCGCCGCCAGTTCCCGGGGGACACTTGTAATCTTGGGGCAGCATGTAATTCTGTAATGCGCTGAAACAATACTGGGCCTTGCCAATATTCTTCCGCGCATTCTCTCGTCGAACTCCATGGGTACGCAAAACAGTAGTAAACTGCGGTCGCTCGTCTGCTGGAAGGCCATGCGCATTCACCAGCAAGTTCGCCTGCTCCAAAGTAACGCTCATCGATGTCCGATCTTTTGCAGATTTGCAGCATGTCACACGACCGCCGCCCATAGATCGCGCAAGAGACGACGACAGACTCAGAATTGCCATGCGTTTCGTCCGTCCAGAATTCGCCACGTTCCGCTGCAATCGTTCCAGAATCAGCTTCATTCTTTCCATGTCTTCGACGCCGCCAAAGAGAATCGACCGCTGTTGCTTGCTGTGCCACTGGGAAAAATGTGCAAAATGTTTCTCCAAAATGACAACATTTTCAGCGTTGATCTCCTTTTGCAACGAAACGGTACCAACCGTATTTGCGACCGTCTGCATTTCATTCATCCCCTGCGAAAAGAGAACAGGCACAACACGGATATTTCGTCGCACAATTCGCTTCATACCCTCTCGTTGCTCATCGGTATAAAGCGGGCAGTACACTGCACCCGTCAGAGCGTCTTGGCCCGGGATTCGATGCATACTGCGAGCTGGATAAGCTTCGGGGTCACAAATGATAAGAGGAAGCTCTACGACAATTCCGGAGCGAGAAGACGACACCGACACTCGAAATCCGGCGGCTTGTGGCGACTGAACTGGTTTCAACTTGATGCGCACACGTCCTAACTCTTTCACTGCAGCCTCCATGTCACCAAGCATACCGGCTTCGTTGCTATACGTGGAAAGCAAGCTTTCAACTGAGAACAAAAACCCAACTTGAGCAACCATTTCCAGGTATTCCAGATTAATTGTTTTTCGTCCATTTTGAGGAAAATCTCCATGTAAATGAACGTACAAGGTTTGTTGAAAGCATGTCACCAGAGAACTCATGGACTGGCAAAACGCAACTTCCAAACGCCGATCGATATGCCATTTTAGTTCTTGAAACTTTCGCTCAAGAGCTTCTAGAGTTAGATCAGAACTGGAGTTTTCGGCTTCTTTTACCAATCTTATTCGCAGACGCTCCAATTCTTCGCGCATTTGTCGAACACCACCCTGCTTGAATCCATAAACGTGGGCAGCAAAAGCACCCACAGTGGTTGTTCCATACATGTGGAAGTGGCGAAAAGGTTGGAAAGTGCCAGGCACCGTAATAGCTCTTCCCGACAGTCCATCTGTCAGAGTGTACGGAGCGCTATCAGTTGACTTCACAGGCTCGGCAATAGAGGGCTGCTCAACTTTTTCATCGATGCTTGAGAAGCTACCAAGCAAATCTTTTCCGGATATTCCAAGGGCAACAACGGTTTCAGCCAACTTTCGTTGTTCTACTGGGACCGTGGACTCACAACCAGCAACACTCATATTTACTATGTTTTCAGCAGAATCAAACGAAATTACTCGCCTCCTCAGTGCTTCAACAGGCTCAAGTGGAGAAGACTCGCTTTCTTTTCGCTCGCGAATGTAAACATCTTCATCTTCAACTAAGTCAATATCACTTTCGTATTCTTCACTGGTGAAATAGTTGTCCCCTTCAATACCATGATCATCCAGGTTGCCGATGTCGTGACTGCTTGGTTCATGCAATAGCCGATGAGAGGGTGAGGGAATTATCGTTCCGATAAACGTGTTTACAAGACGTGCATATCGCTCACCGCGCGAATAATCATTATCGCTCACATCGTTTTCAGATGTCGGAACCGCATTGCCCACAGTCATTAACTGCTGGTGCAAATTTAATGCAAGAAAGCTTAATGACTGATCTGCTTTCATTGTACTTGGCTTAAACGTAAGCCCGCCATGCTGAGGGTCGCCATACCGAACAATAGCATCCTCCACTCGTGATATGTAAAGCTCCATCTTGGAAATAAGTTCCAAACGCCATTTGCGCTTCATTCTTTCCATAGCATCATCTTGAATCTGATAAATCATTTCAGATAACATACCGATGCTGGATTGTTTTCCTTTGGGTCTAACAAATTGTTTCGCTTCAGCAGAAAATATTCCACTGTGCTGTGCTCCATAATTAATGGAGTCACGATCCTCGTCCTCAGATACAATTGATTTTTCTCCAGCTTCTAACTCGAGAACTGGGTGAAGACCTGACGGAGAAGTTGGTAGCGCTGCTGGAATAGGAAGCCCACTTGAACTTGTACTGGACACTTGACTAGAGGGAGTTGATGTCAAACTTTCGTCGGGTTCATCACATTCGTCTGATCCTATCTCTCGCTTTAACGCATCCAGCTTGACAAGTAAATCCGATAAAACCAATTGCAGCAGTTGATATGGCATCTCCCACGTGTATACACTTTCAATCAACTCTTCTTCGACAAGAATTTTTCCTGAACAATTTTGCATGTGGGAATTTTCATGAATCAATTGGCTCGACACATGTGCTTGCTGATCCACTAGAACAACACTTTGCTGCTCTTCTTCAGCCGAAAAATACATGAAGGACCTTGTGATGCGCTCACGTCCATCTGCGACTCCATTAGTACTTTTGACATCGGCTTCACATCGGACAACGAGTTCTCCAGATGATTGGCTGCGCGAGAGCGGTGAGAAAAGTTGGTGGAGCACAGCTCGCCCAAATGGAAGTGCATCAGCAGCCGCAAACGACGTTAGTGGAAAAAGTGCATCCCCAACAAGCCATTGCGCGTTGAGATCATCGAGGGCTTCAAAATTACGTACGAAATAAACTGAAGCGCGTAGAAGATCAGTAGACCTCATTTCTACCGCCAACATCACATGAAAGCAAGGATCCGTCGATGTTGAGACTTCTGAGCGGCCAATATCAGCCACAACATTGTTGGTATTGGAATCCACAACATGTAGGACGACAAATGATGAAAGTGAAAAAGATGATTGGGTTGGTAGTCGCAAATGGAAGCACTGAAAAGAAAGCCACACATAACCACCAAGCTCACGTAGTGCTTTACTCACCCTTGAATGAACTTGGATATTGTCCTGCGCCACAATACGACGAGATAATCGGTTCGATCCCGCCGGAACTGATTGCAAAGATACTGACGGAAGGCTCTTTGTTATTTTACCTTCGCCAGACATTTGCTCGAGCTGAGATTCTTTTTGACGACGTCGAGCCTGCTCCACGACTGTTTTTCCAAGACCAAGAGATAGCGGGCTTGTACGGCGATTCTTTTTCTTGGATCCCCAATCAGAAAAACTATCTTGAGACTTCAACATTTTGGCTTCTGTGATTGGAGTCGTCGGCACTGTGCGAATCGTGATTTGTTGGTTGGGTTGATCATCGCAAAGTAGAGGTGTCGACTCAAGACTGTATCCACTAGCAAAACTGGGTCGGCGGCGTGACGGAAAACGCAAATCAGGTTCGACTTCCCACATTAAAATCAAAAAGCACACGCACGGCAAAATTTCTGGCAGCGCGTACCCAACAGCAATGCACGTGTTCACATTCGAGAAGATGCCACACGTTTGATGAGATATTGATCGCCGTAAATACATAAACGTGCGGAGCGAAAAGATAATAGAGCATATAATCATGACCCAATTCGTGAATAGCAGTGCCCGTCGCAACTTGATCGCCACTCGTTCATCGAGTCGTCGGTTCGTATGGTTCTCTGTGCTCGCTTTGAGAACGCGGCCCACGCGCCTTCTTAACTTCCAAGTTGCATAGATGAGACCGATCGCGCTTGCCAAGTTGCCCACAGCAATTAAAAGCACTGGAAAGATGCCCGTGACAACCCACTGCGCTGTCTGTCCGTACCACACATGGATAGCGGAGACACCCAAGACAAGAACGTAAAACACAGTATTGGCGACCGTAAACGCACGCCATATTCGCTTGGATCGAATCGAGATCTTGGGGTTTGCAATATCGATCCAAAAAAGGACTTGGAAAAGCACAAGTGAAAAGAAAAGACACAAAGCCGCACGGTGCAGGAGATCGCGCATCTCGGTCTGCGCAAGGAACGAGGCCGTGCGAGTGAGCGCGAAGGCTACCATGAGTTGCTGGAATGTGTGGCGACGCTTGACTTCGTAGGCCGAGTACCGGGTTGGCAGCGACATCGCGCGACAGGCCGAGATCGCAGCGAGAGCTAAGTACAAAGACACACAGAGCAGTTCCAGCGCATTACCGGGCTCCGGAAGGAACACGAGCGGCGACGAAGCTGCATCAGAGGGTGGTGGGGTCAGCCCCCGCGAGAGCGATGCGGGCAGATCCATGGAATGAGGTGAAGTTGCTTCCACCGTGTGCCACCCACCGGCGCTCTTCTCTTACCATGCACCCGGGTGCGCGCACCAGAGACACTTTTTTCTTTTTGTATGGAACAAGCAACAGAGTGCGCCAGAGTGATGGTCGTTGGTCACATGCGCGAGGGATTCAACCTGTAAGAATTGGTTTGAGACAAAGTCTGGAATGTGTGCGCTGTCACAAATATAGTCATTAAAACAAGGTATTTAACCTTTAAATGCAAACAGCGCATCCGGACCATCACTCTTTCGTATTTAGGGTGACTGGCCATGCGCGTGTCAAGTGCACAATCAGAAACGAGCATGGCGCCACACGAGATGCAGAGCGAACGGCAGGATGCGCCCGATGCGCCGCGCAAGGCCTGCATCCCTCTAGGCGACAAGCGAGTGCCCACTGAAGTGCGTCCGCCCAGCGACCTCGCGCACATGACGTACGCGGCGCTTATTGCTGACGACGTAGACATCACGGAGCTCCGTGCGCTGGTCCTAGCGCTTCCTGACGAGCAATGGAGCGTGGACTACAACCGGAGCCACAATGTGTACATGCAACGACCGTTCCATGACAAGCTCGGCGTGAACAGCGTCGCGTGCATTTTCAGCGACACGCAGCTCACGCAAGTGTACGTACTTCCGCAATATGCGACTTTCCAGCGACACCTGGAAGCGCTTTTTGCACGCATGAATGTGCAGCCTGAGCGGGTAAGACACACAATGTCAATACTATTTGAAGGCAGCAGTTGGCTCAAATATGTTCTCTGTGAATGCATTAGGTTGTCCGTTGCCTCTTTGCTCGAATGCCTGGTGAAACGCTGATTCCAGCACATCACGATAATGGGTAAGTTGTGTACCCATTTATGCTGAGATTGTTGCGTCGATTTCTCAATGCCAATTCGGTGGACCTTTGTAGCCCTTGGGTCAGCAAGACGCATCGTATCCACGTTCCTATAGTCACCTACTCAAACGTACATCATGACAATAGAGCGAATGCAGCGTGAACTGGTCCTAACAAAACGCTCATGATCCGTAGGTGGAGTTCAAGAGTGGTCCTCAGACGGAGACCATGACGCGCTTCGCATTTAACGAAGGCACTATTGTAGAACTGAACAATGCTGCCAAGCACAGCGTGTACAATGGTTCCAAGGGCTACCGCATCCATCTCATCTTCGACTACGTAGACGACTTGTATATCGTTGAACAGCGGATGACGCTTCGTGCTGGTCAGATTTGTCGCCAAGTGCGCGGTCGTGTGGAGCTTGTTAATGCAGTCGATGAAATGGCTGAAGCGGCTGACAAGAAGAAAGCGCAGCAGATGATGGGCGCCATTGAACGTCAAGTGGCTGACGCTGTGAATGCTGAAGCAGCGAAATCTATTGTTCAGGCCGTTCGTCATTTTTTCATTGAGCAAATCAATGCGAAGGCGTTTGTACGTACAGTCAAGCGGGTGCTCCAGGAACAAGATCCATCGTTTCTGGCTGCGCTTTGGGTCAATTTATACGAAATGTTCTCGCTTGTTGACGATCTTGCGCGTGAAGAACTTGAACGTGCAGTGAACTCACCGGTGTTTGTTCCCAACTGGACTATAATTGGCGTCCAAAAGTGTGGAACAACGTCTATGTATGAATACGTGAGCCAACATCCATCCGCAATGAAGGGCTCGCGACGAGAACCGCATTTCTTTGATTGGATGTGGAATGCCGCTCTGAAGCATGAGTTGTCTGTCGAAGAACGTGCTACTTACGAGCGCGTACTCAAGGCGTACCCAGAACTGAAGAATACTGGAGCTGATAGTGGGCTCGGAGGCAGCTCGGTGCATGACATGAGGTAAGCAAAGTATGAGTGCTTGATCATGAACTGTAGTTAACAGATTTTCTTGTTCAGAATTAAATATCTGTGCTCGTTGCAATGTGCAAATCCTGAACAACTTCGAACGCCAATTCAGATTGGAGAATCTACGCCGAGCTATCTTTTGTACGGCCTGCCCATCGCCAAGCGCATGAAAACGGTGAGTGCTCTAGCGGATAACTGATTATGGAGACGCTAACATGTACAACTTTCCGCAGCTGTACCCCGACATGAAGCTGATTGTAATGTTGCGCGACCCGGTGAAGCGCGCATATTCGCACTACCAGATGACCGCCGACACGAGTGGATCTCCGTCACAGCTGAAAATGAGACGGGCAGTACAAGGCAAAACGTTTGAGCAAGTCGTAGAAGAAGATCTAACACGTCTTCAGGAAGCCCACGTCATGGCGAGTGCCCGCTTGGACGGTGATTTGGCGAACAAGTTTCAAGCCTACGCAGACGCACTCCCTCAGGACCACGGTGCACACTCGTATGTAGGCCGAGGGTTGTACGCGATGCAGATCGCGTTGTGGCTTCGCGTTTTCCCACGCGACCAGTTGCTGATTGTTGACCTTGATGACATGAAAACGTCGGAGGGCACGCAGCAGGAAGTGGCCCGCGTGTTTGATTTTTTGGAGCTGGACCCGCACAAGGTGCCAGATACTGAACGCAAGAATACTCGAGCGTATGAAAAGATTGACCCCGCGATGGAGCAGCGTTTGCGTGAGTTCTATGCGCCGTACAACGAGCAGCTCTTCGAACTATTGGGTCGACGATTCAAGTGGTGAAATGGGGAGAGTCAAGGCTAGATGCTTGTCGATGCTTATAGACATATACCACTTGCATTTAGCATAAACTGGTTGATTCGTTTTATTCATCTAAAACACTATGGTAGATTTAACGTACCTGGAAATTGGGTTCTGGATCTACGGCACATGCTCGACCAACACCAGATGTAAGTATCAGCCAAGCTCATCAAGCCTCTACCATCCAGTTGGACAGCACCACGTGCCCGTCTCACGGTATATAGGCTTGTGCGAGTCGACGGCACTGCGCATGGCCGCCGCCGAAGAGGCGACAGCTCTGCGTCGGACTGCGCCAAATAAATGTGATCTGTTTATGTTGTTGCTTTCGCTCCTCCTGCAAGCAACAGCAAGCGTCAAATCTCGCCCGTCGTGCGACTTCGTGCATCGCGCATAATAGCTGCTCCCATGCCGAGTGTAAGTCAATACACAGTATGCTTGTGATCCAAGATTGAACAAGTGAATTCTTGAGCACGCAAGAGCAGCGCGAAGACGACGGCATACGGAAGCTACAATAGTGTATAACTGAAAAAATAGATCGTGATCTGTGTCTCGGTAAGCTGAAAATGGAGAAAGCCAAGACGATTTGCACTGGAATTCGTCATTCAAATAAATAAACAATGCTCTCTAACAAATACTACATGATCAAAGACAGACAAACGACCACACATCACAAGCTAAAAGACGCGATCGATACACCAAGCGACAAGG
>JAADVW010000653.1:0-18792 GCA_023335875.1 Elongisporangium prolatum | reverse complement strand
GGTGGCTTTGGTGGCTCTGGCATGGGCTCTGGCCAGACTGGCGGCTTTGTAGGCAGTGGCTCAGGCTTCCCAGGATCGATGCAGGGCTCTTTCGGATCTGTTGGTGATGAAGCGTCTGAGGAAGAATCGGCTACTTCGGAGCAATCGGACACCACAACGACCTCCTCTGCCACAAGCTCCAAATCCAAGGCCAACTGCAATGCTTAAGACCGTCGGAACCGTTAGTTCGCTAATAGAACTAAACATGAATTCACTCTGATAGCGTTGCTCTTCGCATATCAATTGTGGCACTTTGATGATCTAATGTCACTAATGTCACTGCACTCTGTTCGAATGTGGAATGCATACTTGGAGCAACATGAAGACGTCGAATCGTGCTGTGAGCAGAGGAGCAGAGTCATTGTTACCTCGAGCTTCCGCAACGAAGCATTCGTCAAGTCGTTTGGAGCTGACGAAGTGATCGACTACACCAAAGCCAAGTGGTCTGACGTGATTGCGCCGCACTCACTGGATCTGATCTAGTGAGTGCGGCGCAATCACGTCAGACCTACGACTGCGGCTTTGAGCCCAACGCCTGGAATGATGAGGCGCAGAAGTCGCTTAAGAAAGAGACTGGCCAGTTTGTGACCATTGGTGAGCCGCAAGTCACGCTCCAGGAGTCTCCCATTGGTGCCATGCTACACGCTGTGCGCGCTCAGAGCTCGGCTGGGGATCTGGTCAAGATCTCCAAGTTGATTGAGGAAGGTAAGATGACCGTCCCTGTGGACTCTGTCTATCCGTTGGACAAGTACGCGGAGTCCATGGAGCGCTTGAAGACCGGTCGTGCGCGTGGCAAGATCGTCATTTGTGTGGAGAAGAAGTGAGAAAAGTTACATCCAGCACACAGGACTCGGACTTAGAGTTGCAACCATTCACTAAAAATACACGGATGATCTGCAGGCGGCTATTCATGGTCGATCCTTACACTAACTGTCTGATCTCCTTCAGGTCCACGACTGTATACTTGGAGCAACGTGAAGACATCGAATCGTGCTGTGAGCAGAGGATGGAAACGGCTGCACTGATGCCTTCGTTCAGTACTCACTGCAGCCGTTTCCACTCGTGGCCATCGGACTCACAGTATTGGTAACAGTTTACGACGCTCGCTCGCTCTGCATCTTGCCGATATTGTACGATGAAGATCCAGCCGTAAGTGCCATCGGGGAAAGCTCGCTGGCATCCGTGTCGCTGGTGATGCCAGTGAGGCTGAATTCGTGGTCGGTGGCCAACGAGGTGGACGCGTCGAGATGGCGATGGCGCTGGTCGCGCAGCTCCTGGACCTTGGCGGCACGACGGGCGATGGCTTGTTCCTTGAGTGCTCGGGCGTTGTCGTTGTTGGTGCAGGCTGCGAGAGCGCGTTTGCCGTCAGATATGAAGAGTCGACGCTGGCTGATCTGGGCCGCGATATTGACTTGGTGCTGGGCTCCTGGGTGGGCGAAGACCAAGCCTGTCATGGCGAGCGCAGCGAAAGCGAGGACGTTGGAGAGGCGGACCATCTTGAAAAGCGTTGGCAGTTGATGGCAAATAGATGAGTGGTCTTTGGATTTGATCAGGCGGTTCTACTGTAGATGTAGATAATCTGAGGAAATGGCGTGGGTCAATATTGAAGTGGATACGAGCTTATATATGGAGGCCAACATTGCCAGAATGGCTCACTACAGACAGCGATGGCTTCTGCTGTCTGTAGTCAGCCATTCTAACAATGTTTCTCTCGACATATATATCGGAGGTTTCTGGAAAAATGAAGATTGAGCATTAGTGACCGAGCGGCCTTTATCACCTAAGGGCTCGTGCCTATCTATGCACGTAATATGACGTAAAAAGTGAAACTGCTTGTGCGACTGTGCTGAGCGATCGATCATATGGGCGGTTGCTGCGTTTGATCGCATGCTTGAGATTGCGCTGATGGGCCTGTGGCATGCGACGCAGCATATGGGCGATCTACATAACGGATCCACGGTGTTACAGTGACATTCTGACAGTGCTCTGTAAAGGAGCATTGACAATTCCTGGATTCGTGAGATCCCAACAGATCCGCCTGCTGCCTGGATCTCTCTGTATGGAGGCCAACATCGTCAGAATGACGCACTAAAGCCATCACAGCATTAAATAGTAATACAGTACAGTTATGCGATTCGTGTGTTGCGTGAGACCATGACAACCAGACGATAGACCAGCAAAACGAAGATCCCGACAGAAGCTGTTCCTGTCCACTGAACCTTCTTTGGTTCTGGCCAATCAAATCTGAGATTAAATTAGTAAGGAATGGTGATGAAAGTAAAACATCATGCAGTACGGCTGTATTTTTCATAGTGTAAACTACATGTGACAGTCATGGCGGAGGCTCTCATGAGCTGGCCTAGCAGCAGCAGCGGCGCGAGAAGAACCGTGTGAACGCACGACGTCGCTACCAACCAATCAAGCAAGTGCGTGTGACTCACACAGATCATCTCTCACTTTCGCAGCGCTAATCGCTCTTTTGAACAGACCGGCATCTAGGAGCTACAGGAGCAGGATCAAGCGCTGGAGCAGTAGTATCTGCGCATCCAGGGGCAGATCGACAACGCAGTGCTGGATTCAGCGCCGCTGCAGGACTTTGAGGCCGCGCGAAGAGCTCTGTTGCGATAAAACTGCGCTTTGCGGAAGCGCCGGGAGGAGTTCTTGAAATGGCAATTCCGCCTGCACCGCTTGCTATCCAGACGGTGGACCAGAGCAACGTCATCCTCTACCAGGAGTTCCACGTGAAAGAGCGGCATCCAACGACTGGCAAGGAGCTGGACTCAGCCGTCGTAGCGCGCGGACTGGTGCTTAATACGCTGTTTGAGATCGAACACGGATACGTGATCCTGTTTTACTGCCTGAATGCTGATCGACTAGTGGCTTCGCCATCTCAGGAGGACATCAACGGCCAAGTACGAGTGGCTGTGTACAGTCCGCGCCATGAGTTTTGGGACACTCACATTTTGTCCAAAATATTTTTGAACGGCTTCCTCTTTTTTCATCCGAAAACTGTGTGATGTCCCTCTGTTTTGTGCGCGTCTTTTGTATATATGACTGGTGCACAATGGAGCTCGCTGGCCCCAACGGCGATAAGTGCACGTCTTCTTACGTTGGCGCTATGCCTCAAGAGGCGGCGTTCAACGTGTACTGGGCAATTGAGGTGCTGCTCTTGGTTCTGCGCATAGAGAACCTCATCGTTGGACGTGTCTTGGTGCTGCCCAAGAGCGAGAGCGATCGATTGAAAGACTGCGCTAATACGTACATGCATATTCTTTATATGTGCATACCGAATCAATTAATCAATTCAGATAAAGGTAGGGCTAGGTATCGAAAACATGGTAAAATACTGTAATTTACGTAGACCAAGCATGAAGCATTTAGTCACTCCACGCAATGACGGACGCGCTGCTGCGTCAGCTCCGGCGCCGCGAGAACAACCGCCTGAGCGCACAGCGTCGATATCGCCTGAAGCAGGTAGGAATCTACTTCTCTTGAGAACAGCCGGTTCAGTTGACTGATCCGTTGTTAACAGAGCAGTCTGGAGGAGCTCCGTAGAGAGGAGCAGGCTCTGGAACTGCAGTATCAGAGCCTCAAGCAGCAGATGGAGGGCGACATCCTGGGATCAGACCTGATGAGGGAGTTCGAGGCCACCAGGAGGAGTCTGCTGCGCGAGCACCGCGCATTGCGGAAGCGCAAGGAGGAGTACCTGAAGTGGCAGTACCGTATGCATATACTGCTGGGTCACGCCTTCTCGTCTCTCAGCTCCAAGAAGCAGCAGCCATCCAGAGAAACGCCGTGGAGAGTGCGCTTGAAACAGCCCATGACGGTCCAAGAGTGCCACGTCATCGCAAAGTCTGTGTATGTGGAGGTCCAAGCGTTTACTGAGACGACCAACTTTCTCACGTCCGGTTCGAGCGTCTTTGGCTGGACAGACCGGCGGCAAGTGGACAGCGGACTGCTCAAGTTCTCGCTGCAGAAGCTGTTTCCGCACTATTCGGCTCACGAAATGATCAAGCAGACGTGGGACATTGTCACTCACCCAGAGAAGCACAAGCGACTTTACTCCAGCAGCCTCAACATGCGCTGCGAACACGTTCAGACGGTGGACGACAGCAACAAAATCCTCTATCAGGAGTTCCACGTGCGAGAGCGTCATCCAACGACTGGTGACGAGTTGGACTCGATGATTATTGTGCGCAGTCTGGTGCTTAACACGCTGTTCGAGACCGAACACGGCTACGTGATCTTGTCTTATGGTCTCGACGCCGATCGACTCGCGGATCTCCCACCAGAAGAACAGATCCTCATGTACGACGGGATGAACATCAAGTACGAGTGGCTTTCTATATATGACTGGTGCACGAGTGACCGCTCCGGTCCTAATGGCGAGCAGTGCAAAGCGGCATTCGTGGGCGCAATGCCCGAAGAGGCAGCAGTCAACGTGCAGTGGGCTATCGAGATATTGTTCATGGTGCTTCGATGGGAGAACCTGGCTGTCGGCCCTGTGCTCGTGCTAGCAAACGATCGTGACGAAGAAAACGAACATCAGAATACGTGATTGATCGATCGTCTTGGCGCTGTAAGCAGGTGCTTTTGACCTTTCTGACCGTGGCTTATTCATAAACAAATTCTCTGCCGGAATGAAGACCAATGTAGCAGATCCACTTTGAGAACTCTACGCCTACTTGAGTAGAAGCAGCCTACTTGTTCCACTACGTGTGCACTAACGAAGCGGCTTCGTACAGATTGATGTTGTGTAGTGTCTCGGAAAGCTTCGCGCTGTCCACGTGGGAGAAAAATCAGCAGGTGAACAGAATTGCGTATAACTCAAGTATCGCGCACTCGATCCTGCTTAATGAACCACTCGCAATTTACGAAAAGATATTGCAATCTTTCGTCCAAACTGCCGACGTCGGGGTATTGAACTGAACGAGATAATCAGCGATTTTCGTCGATGGAATGCTCTCCATACCCACTTCCACTCGTCGATCTCTGCTCTGCCTCCTTGTATCCGATATTGAGGAATGTTTTCATCATATCATGCTTAAGCTTGCGGATCTTTCAACATATTCAAGTTAATGATGAGTAGTTCTGGTTCCAATAGCCAATTGCATGCGTTCAAACGTATTAATATTGAGCGCAATTAGAAAGCCTAGTCCGAATGCGTTAGCTCAATCGGAGCAGAAAGGATATTTAGTGGTTTGAAGTAAAAGAATGCACATTGAGCCTGTCCGACGAATCGCCCAAGAGCAATGCATTGTTCATTGCGTACATTGGGCAAAGACTCGTTTGGATCCAAGTCGATGGCATGGCTGACACCACTACAGTAGCTTGCTGATCTCGAGGTTTTCACGTATCGTTTTTGCTCCAACAGTATGACGAGAACACAAACTCAGAGCGAAAATGCCATGCTTAAGTCGTCACCAGGTTTGAGAACAGCGCCATAGCATAAATCTCGTTAGGATCGAAACCAATGAATGCAGCATGTTCAAGGGCCAATCGTACTCCAGTAACGCAAGTCAAATGACAATGCGATGCACGACTCAATAGACAGATCCAATAAGCCCAGTGGCGTTACTTGAACATTGAAATGGCAAACACGAATGAGGGAGTAAGACCATTCTCAACACCCATTTAAATCGGAACATGCAGGTACTTCACTCTCTGTCTTCTTCATGCGTAGAGGTTGGTCGACAGATAAGGTGCTGGAATGTAAACACATTTTAATGGCGGAGTTCATTGAATGCCTTTGGCTTTCACTGGACTTGCGGCAAAAGTACAATTCTTTGGGAGAAGGATCAGCAAGCCACCCAAATCAGCAGCGTAATCAATTGAAGTTGAATGTGTTCTTTGGAGGATAAAACCCCCAGAAAAACCTATTTCTTCAATTCAATTCCGTCAATTCATAGAATCTGCGACATGCAATCTTAAATGTCAAGGGAGAGTGTATGTCGCCATCCAGAGGTCGTCCGCCGTCGTCATTGAGTTGTGATCTTCCGACAGATTCAGTGGGCACAGTGTACACATACAGGCCGACCCTTTTCCGCCCTTGGGCCATTGGGAGCCGGGAAGGTCTCCCTTACTAATTCTTAGCACTAATAGCCAAGCTATACGAAAATAAAGAAGTCTACTGTGTGATCCGCTTGACTTGCGCCACCAGGCGTCACTACGTACAAGCGGATGAACGTGATGATGGCCACCATTGATGGTCCAGCTTTCTACCAATCGTATGCAGTACGATTTGGATAATCAGCCAATGGTCACGGCATTTGAGTTTGATTTGTGGTTAGGGTATAACACTCATCCACTTTCTCTGGGTTTCCCACTCTCGCAAAGTTGGCGGACGGGATTCTCAGTCGAGCGCGCGTCTGCGCCTCAATCTCCTCTCCCCTCATGCTGCGACCGACAGGTTACCACGCTGCCACTGCAGGCCACATGGCGACCTTGGCGGTGTTGGCTCCTGCGGGTGCACAGGCCCTCAGTATTGGAGGTACGTCTATCGCTACTAGCTTGAATAATTTGGTAGGCGGACGAAGGTCCGACTTAAGCGGATGAGAAGCTCATTTCGACTGACTGACTGCAGATGTGTGGTCCGTGCCGTCGGGACTGGCGCATGGCGCTTGGGATCTGACCAGAGAGCGCTTCGTGCCGACGCTCTCGATCCTCTTCGGCCGGTCGTGGAGCTATCCGCCCACCGACGTCAAGAGCGAGGCCACCGCCACGCAGGACGCCGCCTGGCAGGCGGATCTGCTACTGGCGCTAGAAGACGAGGCGCTGGGGATGAAGTGTACGTTGAAAACTGATGGCTCTAGTGACTGGGGCTGATAAATTGTGGCCTGTAGACCCGGAATACCCGCACGCGCCGCTGCTGGTGGCCGTCGCGTCCTGTAACGACGTTGCGCTTCGATGGAAGAGCTTCCGTGACGATCTCTGGCCAGTCGAGCGGTTCATTGTGCAGCGATATCCAGATGACGACGGCCGAAATCAGTGGATTACCATCGTCAACTCGAGTCTGGACTCGGTCATGGTCGTGGACGAGCGCGTGCAGTCCGGCAGCCACTACATCTATCGCGCTCAAGTGGTGGCGCCAAATGCGTCCAGTCCATTCGCCTACGACTCAGTCAACCTCGAGCAGTCTCCTTCCCATCACGTGGGCCGGACGATAGCCAGCTTCCTGCCTCTGAGGCTGCATGAGTACGACTCTAGCGATCTCGCTCGCGTGCTGCTGCTCTTTGGTGCCTTCTTCCTCACGATCTACGGCGTCATCCGCGTCAACGCGCTCCGACTGCAGCGCACGCAGGCGCGCAACACGCGGCTCAAGCGCATCCACAAGTCCACGTCCGAGAGCGCGCAGTCCTCCAAGATCACGTACCGATCGTCCGCGTCCGTGTCGTCGCTGTCGTCGTCTAGAGACCACAGCTCAGAGAGCAGCGTGCACTCGGAGCTCTCGGGCTCTTCCAAACACACCAACGTGCACGAGTTCAGGTCCGACTCGCTGGAGCCGGTCAGCGACGTTTCGGCCGCACGAGCGCGCACTCCATCGCCTACCACCCGCCGTTCTGCGCCCGTCGGCACCGGTCTGGAGCGAGCATTGCGATGCCAAAGCTGCCGCAAGCGTTTCGGCATCTTCCGCCGTCGCCATGTGTGCGACATGTGCCACAACGTGGCACTGTGCCGCAAGTGTGGCTACCAGTCGCCCGTAGACGGCTTCCACCGCAGCACAGCAGCAGTCTTGCACAACCGACAGAGCTTGGCCAACGACGGCAGCTCGAGCAGCGTGCGCAACTCGAAGAAGAAGGTGCGTACGATCTGCAGAGATTGCTGCGAAGAGGTGTACCGCTACTCGACAGTCTTCCTGCGCCCGTCGTACCAGACGCCAACCAACCCAGTCAGCCTGACCCACGAGTGAACTGCCGAGTGAGCCAGCCCCACCGTCGAGCACGCAAGGCAGTCGTCTGCTGCGAGAGCTCGCGGTATATTCGCACGGTCAGAGGAATCCGTCGATCTATTTTCCTCCGTGCAAGACGAGACTTTCGTTTGTCGTCCTATTAAATATCATAAACGAACTCCTGATTGTTTGTCATTTCCTCACCAGCCACTAAATACAATAGAAGCAGAACAACAGACACGAGACTTGATCAATCTATCAATTGAGTATAGATCGACAACATTCCAGTACGAAATATAACACACTTCCTAGAATATCTTTGAGTATTCTTTTCTGAGAACGCCACACCCAAAATGCTAAAAATACAGTCAACCACACTCCATCTACCACGAGGGTCAGAACCGTTTGCCTTAATATGACGTAGTACATTGTAGTACATTGGAAGTGTCGCGTTCGTTTGCCATGAACGGACCACGCGGTGAGTTGGCTATCTGTAGCATACGTTGGTGAATTAGTATGAAACTTGTATCTGCTGAGCAGTTATCAGCGGAGGCGCGGTCATTCGTATGCGCAGCCAAGCGAATTGGAGCTTAGTGGAATATACTGACTCGACTTCGTGGCTTCGTGTGGCTGCTGTGTGCTCTCTGGCGCTGACTCCAGCATTTATCATTACTCTTGTCATCGAGTTACTGCCCTTAAGATCACCAAATGAAGGCTGGCAAGCTAATTGGGTCTACTGGATACGCTTGTTCTTGTCAAGTTTCATGCTTTCCATCGGGGTTGGAATTCAAGCGACCAAGCTTATACGAGCAGCGAGCTTAACTTTCAGACACGCCGTTTTCATAGGATTTTGTGCGGCGATTGGGTACATCGTTCCGATGATTGTATTTGCTCAGTGTTGGAGCTTTCCCGTTCCATTTTCAATCGTTTTCGGGTATCCGACTTGGCATTTGTGTCTCACTCTAAGCTTATGTATTTCTGCGAAAACCCAACAGCCAGAAATTAAGAAGCAAGAAAATGCGACCAGACCTCTTGCATTCATTCAGTCCAGTCTCATAGTGATCTATTCAGCTTACAACGTAATTTTCCAACATCTTCATGGCTTAGCTCAAGTAGCATTCGTTTTAATTCGTCCAGCCTTCAAACATTTTATGGTTTGGTTTCTGGCTCGATATACTGCCAAAATCCCGTCAGCCCATGCGTATGGATTGGTCGCTGTCAGGCTATTTGACGCGCTCTATTTATTTAAATGCATGCAATCAGCAGGATCCTTGGCATCAGGAGCAGTACTGATCGGTGTCGACTTGATTGAAAATATTTATCACACCCGACACATGCGCACTCGAATCAAAAGCGTGAGAAGAGATTTGGCAGAGTTGGTAAAATTTGATACCACGGAGAATTATAAGCAGATTGTCAGGAAGTCGATGATCCGAGTGACGTCGGAACAGCGATGTTGTCGTTATCTAGGATTTCATTCACCAGCGTCACCAGCCAGCACAGTTGTCCCGGCCACAAACTATCTGCAGCAAGGGCCCAGCATCACAGAAGCAGGATGTGTGTTGAAATACGTGAACGCAAAAATTGTGAAGCATGATCCCAGACTTACCAAACTGGATGAAACGATTCACATACTTTTGTTTGAGTGCGAAAGACTCATCGTCTCGGAATTTATTGAGTGCTCAGTGCCGATATTCTACGCAATGTACTTGTGGGTTTTGTTTCATTTGCCCAACGCCAATTTTTACCCAGAAACGCAGTTTTTCGACGCCGTCAAGTTATCGCAGACTGTCCGAAGCATAGTTACGTACGGCGCGCTCGAGTTTGTTTCGCTTCAGTACCTGCACTTATTGCTCTACTGGGAGCTGAAAATCTCAGCAATGTACTTGTTGGCAAACATTCTAGAATGAGAGAAAGTGATGGTGCAAGGTGTTTTTATCACATGGGTCCTCATTGTGCTACAGCTCACTCTCCAACATGGCGGTATGTAATAATCACGGTTGCACACGTTTTTTTCGTCAACGCATTTAGGAGTTAGTCACCACATAGGCGTGGAAGTTCAAAAGTAAGCCTTTGTAGGCGGAGAACGCTTCTCAGCTGACTTTTAATCTCGGATTTAGTTCCTGCATCGCGCAAACGGGTGCTACAAGACTTTTTGGCCACCAATATTCTGACCAATGTCATAAGAAACGAACCACTAGCGACATTTCACCCCATAAGCCATAAACAGCTAGAGCAGACAACTATCAAAGAAGAAAGAAGTGGCTAGAGTTCAGCTGTCTGCTATTGAGAAGTTATAAAGATGGCATAATTAAAGCTGATGACGTTGCCCACGTTTTTTGATTAAATTCTCGCTTAGCGCAATACAAGTAAATACGCAACAACAAAGAAAGAGACATGGACATCGATTAGTTCACCGACGTCTATGCATTTCCTTGAACTTGTCCTACATTTTAGTATTTGCTGTAAGTGCTAATAATGCGTCCTAGCCTTTTATTATAGAAATGGTTCATTTTTCAAAAGGTTGAGATCACAAACAGCGTGAAAACCTTGGTTTAACGAAACCGGTGATGATATTGCTTAACGTTACACTACATGATTCAACTTTGTTATCTAAATCAGTTTACTCATATTGCGTGGGTGTACGCACTCCATTAAGGAAAATTGACATCGATGCAACAACGAGAGTGTATGACACCGCTCGCAAATGTCATTCTAATGTCAAAAAGCGCATTATATCTGCGTGAAGTTAGATTTGGCAAGAAACTGTGTAACCATCAGTAAGCATGGCCCGCAAAGCTGGCTATCAAGTTATGATAGTTTCTTCGTCTTCAAACGATCATTTTGAGCATAGTAAACTAGCGCACAGCTTCCAAGACGCCATTGGCATTTAGAGTACGTTCAGTTAGAAAGGTTAAAACGGCACCGGTGGTACTGTATTGGTAGAAAAAAGTCAATTTCATTAAGTGAGTCTTTCAGAATTATTCCCAAAATGCGAGCGTCTTGTTGTCATTGAATGATTGAAAGTGCGTTCCCAATTCTCACATCTCACTACATCATTTGGTAGTAATATCCGGAATTTAAGGTCTCCACAATGAAAAACATTTTCAAGCTGCCAGGATATATCGCCGTTTTATACAGCCGTTTATTTTGCATTACATTGGCGTTCAGCATCTTAGTACTCCTATAAGCAAACGTGCTTGGACGAGAGAAAAACACCACGTTTCACAGGCTTATTCATGATTTGAGTCGATTCAATCTAGAATAAGGTAGTACGTAGAGATGTTGTTTTTCTCTTGACAAAATCGAGTTTTTCTCGCGATCGGTTCTGTCTTGGTGTCAATGTTCTACTGTATTAAATTCCGAACTGTATGAGAAAGTGTGACGGAATTTTTTAGTTAAGTGTAATCTGCTTTCTTGACTTGGATCATTTGTTAAGCCTCGCCCTGCTGGTTTCTGTCTGCGATTGGTAGCCATGTCAGCATGCAGCATAGACAAAGCAGCCTTCATCACAACTGAAAGCTGCACAAGCATAGTCCACGATTTATCAGGATTCAATGATGCATTGCATATCCCGTTTTTAAACCCATTTCGATACGTTCGAGAACGAAAATGAATCCAATGCTGAGCATCTCGAGAGCGCAATGGCCACTTAAATCCAAAGTGCCACACAGACAAGTCTTCAAGATCAGACGAAAGCATTGAGAAAGAAATCCAGTCCAGAGTAAGATAAATTTTAATGACGTGGCGGTATCTTGTGATAGCGGTGATGGATATCATAACTCAACAATCATTCATCCAATTGATTTCGCTGTTGCATCCTGAAACTAATAGATACATCCACACGCTGAGGCAGCGCAGAAAGCGCTCATCCTGAAGACGGAACTTGAAGATGAAATGTCAAAATGAGACAGCCTTCCGGATGAACTCGCTGGATATTTGCAACATGGAAACTGACGAGAGTCCGCATCATCAATACTGTAGAAGAATACTACGTAGTATCCAGCACGTGATCACACTACGACGTCCGCTTCTCAGTATATTTGCGGAAACTCTGACCATTCACCAGTCGATTGCACGCATCGCTGCCTTCTGACTCCGCTCTGAAGGAGAAACTGTTTGGTTGGCCAAACGCATCCTTTTGCGTGTGTGCAGCTGAGTATTCCAATGTGTGTACGCCAGTCGTAGAAAGACCGCGTGCTCTTTCTCTTCCACCTGAACTGGCCTACCGTCAAGTGCGGCGGACAGAAGACCCAGCTGGAAGGCAGTTGCAAATCCTCTCTCAACGATTCGTGAGCCACATGCGTGATCATTGCACGACGCTGAGTCCGCGTACAGGCTCGTTTGAAACACCAGCAGCCAGAAACACTCCCAACTCGCACTCAGAGCCGCATAGCTGCAGTACGGTATCCAGCCCTTGACTTGCGATTCTTTGCGTCTGGATTTCCGATGGGGCCGCTTCAGAAATTAAATCCACGCACGACATTCAACAAAAACCGAATTCGCTGGTGAATGCGACGTGTGCAGCCACATCCTCCGCTCCGCTTCTGCGAAAACTGTCTGGGCCAGAAGCAGGCGGACGCGCTAAGCAAGCGGTTGGTCGATTGACGAGAGGCGGATTTCACGTATACCAAGCAACAAATCGAACGATTAGGACGGTATAATATGTAGCGTGGCTGCGGCGGAGGCGGATAAGTGGTGTCCGCTAGATAATCCACCACGACGCAGTCATCACGAGGCCGTGCCGCCACGTCTGCAACCTGAGCTCACGCAGATGATCTGTGGCCGAAGGGAGCAGCTGGTCGCCACCTCAGCTGTGTGTTCGGTGTTACACACGCTGGAAACTCCCTCTCGTCAGTGACTCTCATACAGTACAGTCAATTGGATATTGGACGGCGGGTAGGGGAATGTCACTAAAGTCAATGAGCCGGGGGCTTCTATTACACTGCCTCATAGTAAAAGCGGCCTGGTGTCACGTGTCACAGAGGCCGCCATTCGAGAACGGCGGTCTATGGAGCAGCAGGATGCGGCGGAAGCGGCCGCGCGAGAGCTCATGCTTCGCCATCGGATGTTCCCGAGGGCCATGGCTTGGACGGCGGTGAGGCAGCAGCAGCAGGCGGCCCCGGCAGAGGCGCCGTCCTCTTTCGTGGCAGCAGAGGAAGTCGCGGCGTCATCCGACGAGCTGCTCGAGAGACATGTGCACGAGCAGCGTCGTGCGTTCCACCGCCTGAGCATGCGCGAGCACAACGAGCAGCCTATGCAGTCGACTGTGTCTGACCAAGCCGTGAATGAGGCCATGCAGTTCGCCCGTGCGTTCCCGCTGTTGCAGGTCTCTTCGTCCGTGAGCCCCAGCTCCAGCACCTCCAGCATGCGCTCGACCGGCGGAATGGACCGCATGGCCGCTATGGTGGACGCACTGCCAAGACCAGAGCCGGTAGCACATCAGACGCCGCCCAGAGAACACCTCTTCCGATCCATGGGCAAGTGGCTCGACGGCATTGAGGGCAGCCGAGTGGCCATGCTCCAGCAAGCAGCCATCGAGAACCAGCAGCAGCTACACCAGCCTCCACAGTCATTCCCAATGCAGCCACCTGTCCCCACATCCACCTACATGTACTCGGAGAACCAGCCTCCACTCTACAACCAGCAGCAACAGCAGTCGCCAATCTGGATCGACTCCATGGCAGCGCCCATCGCCCCCAAGAGCGCCCGTCTGGAGCCCCGAACGTCCATGACTGCCCTGCTGTCCGAAGTGCCACCTGACGCACTGCAACCTCCATCTTCCTCCTCCAGCAAGCCTTCGTCCATTGCATCAGCCCATGGCAAGAAGCGTTCCCGTCCGACCATGGCGCCATCGCTGCTCAAGGCGCTGGCCTCGGGCACTGGCGCCAAGCGCTGCTCTGTGGACGACTGTGGCAAGATTGCAGTGAGCAAGGGGCTATGTCGTGGCCACGGTGGCGGCCGGCGCTGCCAGTTCGCGGCCTGTAACAAATGTGCGCAGAGTCGGAGTCCATTCTGCTGGGCTCATGGTGGCGGCAAGCGCTGCGAGGCGCCCAACTGTCGCCGCAGCCGCAAGACCAAGCGCTTCTGCGTGGACCACGTGGATATGGAACTGACCACACCCGTTGACTCAGACGAGAGCATCGGCGGCTCCTGCTCCACACGCACGTCCGACTCGGAGGCTCACGCCAGTGCCTCACGGAGGGAGCGCGTGGAGATCAAGACCCACCTAGTGCTACAGACGCAGCTGCCCAGCCTTAATGAAGCCCTGCGTCGCGCCATCCCCAGTTCTATGGCGTCAGGCGCTCTGCCGCCCACGACGCCGCGCAAGGGCGACCTGGTCTGGCTGCAGGCAGGCCGTCGGCCACCGGATGCGAGTCAGTAGTTTGTATTGTGCGTGTATTGGTGTTAGCCATCTAGACGATCCTTAATAGACAGTCAAAGCCTTCGTGGCTCGAGTGGGCGGGTGACGCTGCATTGCCAGCAGAGCCTACGCCAGACTGGGCAGCTCTTTCTGCTTGAGCGGCTCTTTCTCCAGCGTGGAGTGCAGGCCACAGAAGTGCTGCGAACGCATGCAGTGGGTCGCAGCGCAACGCTGACCTTCGCCATGAGCCCAGCAGTAGTTGCTGCCGGACTGCGCGCTCTTGGTTCATCCTGTGAAGGCACAACGGCGACCACTGCCGCAACTGATCGCCATATTGCGACACGCAGCCTGCGCGCACATTCGATGCGATACGCACCACCAGTCAGCGGCGACTCCAGGACGAAGAGACCGCACGTGCCATGGTGATGGGGCGATCCCACTCACAGCGTGGCTCTGGATCAGACGCTCGCGGTCGGCTTCACGTGGAGACGGCTGCCTCGACGCGGCGGGCGAGGCTTCTTGTACGCATTGGAGACGAATTTGGACAGCATGTGGCGAGGTCGTTGTGGCTCTTGGGGTCGGATGGACTGATCTTACAACCACTGTAGACGTCGTTTCGATCATAACTGTTCCCTCCGACGTTTACGAAGAGCCCACTTGCATCATGTGGCCAGCTACAGTATACGTATACTATGTGTAGTCTTTGGGTTCGGCAGGTAAAGTGTCTTTTAAAGATGAGTGGCTGCAAATGATATCTTTGTGGGTTGCAGCCTCAGCTCCGTGCTGTGTCACACACTACGGAACCCACACAATCGCGAGCCCACGCAAAGTGCGTGGATCTGGGTTCCGGTGGACTCACCAGTGTGTGGGCAAAAAGCGTCTATATTTTTAATCTGCTTTTAATCTCAAGCCGTGGAAACAGTACTGTCACTCCTTATCAATACAGTAACTCTCTCTTTCGTCCCTAAAGCTTGACAAAGAGGAACCAGAGATTCGGCCTGCTGTGTGTTACATAATAAAGTTAATGCATTGTGTGTGGTCGCCGCAAGTGTGGATGTACTGCGCTTTGTGAAGGCAGCCCATCCTATGAACCGAACGAGTTGGTCATTTTTCTGCATCCTGACGCACCGAAAAGTGGGTGCTGTAAACTCGTTAAGTTCGCACCTGGGTTTTTCCATCAACCCTTTTTATGTTTTTAATGTACAAATCCAGTCTCTGGGTAAAATCAGGTTTTAAAAGTGAGTCCAGTGGCCAATGGCAGTGGGTTCGTGCTCCATCCCTCTCAGACAGCGGCCACCAGCGCTCTCACACTTGCTTTTCCTTCCAAACCTCCGATCCGCACACCTCCGCATTACAATGAAGCCCGTGCTCTCTCTCTTGGCGTGCTTCGCAGTCGCTGCCATGGCCTTGGCCGAGGAGTACGCGTCCCCGTCGTGGGGCTACAAGTCCACTGACGAGTTCTACGGACCGGAGGAGTGGAGCAAGCATGTGTCTACGTGTGGCGGCTCCCGACAGTCGCCCATCGACATCCACGTGCACAAGGACTGTGACATCAAGGACATGCCGTTGCAGTTCTCCGGCTCATGCGACCAGTTCCAGGTCCAGTACACAGAGGAGTCGTACAAGATCAAGTCGCAGGGCGGTTCGTGTACAGTCACGAAGGACGGCATGTCGTTCTCATTGGCTCAGTTCCACATCCACGCGCCCTCGGAGCACACGATCAAGGGCAAGACATACGACGGAGAAGTGCACTTTGTGCACAGCAACGCTGACGGCAGCGCACTCACGGTAATCGGCATGTTCCTAAAGAAGAGCAGCAAGGCCAGCACGGATCCGTTTCTTAGCACTGTGTGGGACGCGCTGGACGGCGTTGACGATGAAACATCAGCCAATGTCACGCTCTGCTCGTACAGGTCGCTGCTACAGGGTCGTCTAGCCAAAGGTCACGCGTTTAACTATGCTGGCAGTCTGACCACCCCCAACTGCTCCGAGATCGTGGACTGGTGGGTGCTGTCCAAGCCGCTCAAGGTCTCGGAGGAGGACTTCGAGGACTTCCAGACGTACTTGGCCACACTGCCGGCCACGGACGGAGGCAAGGGCGCCCGGCCTGTCCAGCCGCTCAACGGCCGAGAGATCAGTGTGTACAAGTAAAGAGGCGTTGTGAAGTATTTGTGAATGAACGCTTTCAGTTATCTTGTCTCGACTTACAGCGGCTATGAAAGGTTGTAGGGAGTTCGAAACGAAAAGCCGTTCATTCATGCGTACCAAATGAATCCAAACTTTCTTTTTGCCTGAAATTGGAGCAAAGTGCAATGATAACGTCTTCATAACCGAAGAATACTGTACTGTACACTCAAATCAATTGAGATAAATAATCTACGAGGACATGCTTTTCAAACGGCGACTCTGCGATTAAGCGCAGACGACAGCACTACTGTACACGTTTCTCTAACAATGTGCATTTCCTGCTGATTACGAAAGAGGTAATCCGTTCTCATGTCTCGATATTGATGCACTGAATGCACTGACTCTAGGAATAAAACCATGAGAGGTGAAGAGAGGAGATTCGTTTAACGGTTGTCGCCTGCAATTCTTTGTGGATTAAAGAGCCGGTTCACACAGTTGTGGAGTTAGCGTTTGCACATAAAGTGGTATAATTCAATGGATTTGTCGAAAGCAGTGTAATGTTCACACAATTTCATCTCTAAGGACATCATGCAACGTACCTGATTTTCGAAAACCAGGCTCTCTCTCGTCTCCATCAGGATTTGGAATCGATCAGGTCAGACATGAGCGAAACGACAGTCGTGGCGTTAATTTCTAGCGGGATGGGTTTCAACGGTAAGTGCGTTGCAACAGCTGGCGGTTCGCAAATCTGGAAAGACCCCAGGTCCACGGGGTCCATGCGATACGCTCTCTCATTCTCCAAACCACTCGAAGTCACTCAAGTACTCCTACCATGAAGCCTTCGTTCGCCACGCTCGTTTGCGCTGCCGCCGTCCTCGTCTGCTCCGTCTCGGCCGAAGCCGAATGGGGTTACAAGACCACGGACGAGTACTACGGTCCTGAGGAGTGGAGCACCCACGAGCCCACATGCGGCGGTGACCGCCAGTCGCCTATCGACATCAGTGTGACCAAGAGCTGCGATGCAGTGGACGCATTGCCTCTTCAGTTCTCCGGCACGTGCGACGACTACGAGGTTCACTACACCACCGAATCGTACAAGGTCATGTCGGTAAACGGCACATGCTCTGTGGCCCGCGATGGTGCATCATACTCGCTGGCGCAGTTCCACATGCACGCTCCCTCTGAGCACACAGTCAACGGCGAGGCTTACGACGGAGAGGTTCATTTCGTGCACATGAACGCTGATCAGACGGCAGTCACGGTCATCGGCGTTTTCCTTGAGAAGGATGCCTCCGCCGAGACTGACTCGTTCTTCAAGAACGTGTGGGGTGCTCTGGGCGACGTTTCTGAGGAGGAATCTCCTGCCGTAAACCTGGGCTCGTACGTGTCCCTGCTTGAGGGTCAGCTGACCAAGGGTCACGCGTACAATTACCCTGGCAGTCTTACTACTCCCGCCTGTACTGAGTTCGTGGATTGGTGGGTTCTGTCGAAACCTCTCAAGGTCTCTGCCGAGGACTTCGAGAACTTCCAGACGTACTTGGCCACGCTGCCTGCCACGGACGACGGCAAGTGCGCGCGTCCCGTGCAGCCGCTTAACGGCCGCTCTATTGACGTCTACGCGTAGATCGTTCTTCAGGAGGCATTTATACATCAACATCAATCAAGTTTCGTTGTTATCAACCTCGCTCTTTATTTGTACTAAAATATTTAGCGGAGGATTTTTGAATGAGGCCAGTGGCATAGTGTGTCAATTTATGAATTCATACACCTGCAAAACTACAGCAAAGTTAGAGCAAATGACTTCAACTACAGTCGTACTATTAGTAGTACGTTACTAGTTCCTGATGTGTATGAATTCCTTTCTGCAGGGGCACATGCTATCAAAAATTTCATGTTATGAAGATGGCCAACTCATTAGGATTCTTCAGAAAAGCTACTCATCGGCGCACCAGCACATTCGCAGGGCTTTTCAACTTACCCTAGATACATGCGCCACAGGACGTCGTTTGCCCGTGTTTTCAGTTTGAAGTTCAGCACGATGTCTCTTTTCTGCTGTTTAATTTGCAAATCGTCCCACAGTACTGGGAAGTTTACGCCGCGAACCCAAAAAGTAATCGTCGTTCCAATCAAAATCAAATCCATAAAGACGACGGCATGACACCTGGCTCTGGATTGTAAGGATCCTGCGTATTTCTTCACGAGCTCCTCTTTCGGATCGTGCCTAAACCACTTCCTCACTTTCGGATTTGCCTTCCTCCCCACTAGCATCCCTCTACCTCATTCGACCATGAACCTCACCTCCCTCTTCGCCATCGTCTGCGCCGCTATGGCCGGCACCGCCACCGCCAACGAGTGGGGATACAAGACCACCACT
>JAADVW010000652.1:0-18977 GCA_023335875.1 Elongisporangium prolatum | reverse complement strand
GCCAATCAAGTCAGTCCATCAGCTACGGTATACGACCACATCGAGCAGCACGAACGTACATTTGGTTCTTAGCCCATTGCGCGGTCACACCATTGTCCGTGTTGGGCACGTACACGCCGTTGTAGTACACGCCGTTGTTGTCGAACTGCGTGCGACGACCACCGTTGCCACGGCCTCCGCGACCACTGAAACGACCGGCACCACGGCCACGGCCGCGGACATTGCGCTGCTGGCGGAACTGCTCGTTGCTGCTGTTGGTCTCATCCGACTTCTCCGAATCATCCGTGTCCAGTGGGAACTGCGCCCAATTCAGCTTTCCTGATAATCCATCCAACGTCAGTCAACCAGCTCATTCTGTGTGCCATTAGCTCTTGGCTGCGAGAGCTCACCTTTCTTCTTGGGCTTGACCTCATTGCCAGCCGCGCGTTGCGGGTCGACTTCCTCAGCCTCGACGAGGTGGTACTTGACTGCTGCGTCGCTGCCTTCGCCCATGTTGCAGATGCGATGATCTCAAAGCTTTTCTAGAAGCCCGATCGACCGGTAGCCTGCTCACTGGCCTCGCCATGGCTCACCAACCATTTGCTGCCGGCCAATCACCGACAGAGACCTCCAGCAATACATGTCCTCAACAAACGCATACAACGTTTCCGCTCGGAGATTTGAGAAGACCTCTACAAATGGATACTGAGACGTTTCTTTCCACGGGGATAGAATTAGATTCACCAATTTCTAAAGATCCAAGCATTTAAATTGGAACAGTTGGACACTTGACCACAAGTTAATTACCTTTGCCGGACCAAGTAACTCGAACGGGGACAGCTCAAGCTTTAAACGAAGCTCAATGGACATATTCTGGTCAACGATTGCATTAAGTAGCTACGTTCTTCGTCGTGATCGACTCGGAGGACTTCGGCTTCGACTTCGGTCTTTCCTAGTAGAGAGATTTGGCCTGTGAGAACTTCGGCTGCGACTTCGATATCGTTCATAGTTGCGATTTTGACGACGACGCAGCGAACGATGGCTACTGCTTCGAGGACTAATGCTACGACTTCGACTCCGCGCACTTGGTCGTCGATGGTGCCCACTAATAATATCCTTTTCGCCTGAACGCTTTTCGTCGAAGAATTTCAATATATCGCTGAGCTGCTCTGAATCGGCTTTTGATCGGGTCGTTTTCACGTTTGACTGGGGTCGAACGTCTTCTGGAATTGCATGCAGATGCAGATAATTGCACACAGTTGGTCCTCTGGCACATTTGGATTGAGCAAATGCTTCGCAAATAGCCGGTATCCAACCGGAGAACGGGATAAGCTCTGCGTCAATCTGACGACCGCCATACCAGCGTAAACGCAATGCATTCCAAGCCGACCAAGCCTGAGCCGGAGTCTTGAACTCGACGTACACATGGCCGAGTAGGTGGCGAGTTTCGTTCTGTACGATCTGTTTCCAGAAACCATTAATGTTGCCATTGCTGTTTAATATTTAGGATGCTTTCTGGCACCTCCATCCGTTGGACTTCCCCAAAGCGCTGCATCTCCTGTAGTATGTCCACATAAAAGACCTTTAAGTGATTGTCGCTGGATCCATTGGTATGTTCTTGAGTCGGTTGATACAAGTGCTACATAGAGTGTCAATGAGCATACTGATAAGGGAAGTAAGTAACCCGCGTAAAGCAATTCAGTCGTACTTTCAGCACGAGACAACAGCTTTTAGCCGGAGGTTCATGCGATCGACCGCATTGAGATTGTCGAAAGGGACAAAACCCAGTTCGAGCATGGAAAGCACATGGAAGTTGAGCCATTGGGCCTGCCAAAGTCCTCCCAAATGCTCGAATCGACCCGTTCACAGCGCTTTGAATCTGTCAGGCAGAGAAATTACTCAGCGTCTTGGTGTGAGATGAACTGCTTGGCGCATACATAAACACTGGCGTGAAGAAGACAATACAAAATCAAGGATGGCTTAAGAAATGCTGACACGCAACCCAATCAATCAACCAAACACACGCGCAGTCATTCACACCCATGCCACATGCAAGTATTTGAGAAAGATATCATTCAGCGACGCAGTTTGCTTTAGCATTGCCATCCAAAGCACCTGTGCATTTCGCATTGCTTCGTACGCCTTCGCCTGTACATCTTGCACCTACAACAGCAGATCAAGCAGTCTATGTTAGCACCCATTTCCAAGCAAGGGAACTCAGATTTGCGTCGAACCATCAACATTGCAGCGTTTTTCGCGCTCAATTCGCTCGATTTCTCTTCGATGGCGGAATTATCCTCAACTTGTCTATTGTCTTGCTCGGGTTCTTGTTCATCTTCTAGCATTTGCTGTTAATGCAAGTGAAACACATGAATCAGCCGCCACTCCGCACCGACCAGGCCAAGGAGCGCAGCCCCACCTGCCGAATTGCTGCAATCAGCTTCTTTCGCTCGGCAATCACACGCTGCTGCTTCTCAAACGCTGCATTCGAAGCAGCCACCGCTTTGATCCACTGCTCATGCGTGCGCTGGCTCGCCTCTTCAGCGCGCATGGCGTGCAGTTCGATGGCATCTGGTGTCCATTCCTGCGTCCAGAAACCTCCGATGAGATGCATCCAGATAGCTTCACACATACGCCACGCACCTGCGCGCGGAGTTCGGCATCCAGTGCTGCAAATAGCCGGCGCTTGCGCCGCTTGTGCAGGTTCTTCCGATGGCTCTTGCCTGCCATCTCACCTCTTCGATGTAACGGAGGTTTACATCGCGATCCACTTCCACGTATCCGCTAAAAAGGGATACGTATTTATACAGTTAGAAAAGTCAGAATTTGAATTTTGCTTCTCATAAGATATTGATCAATATCATTTAGCAAAGGTTAGGTGTACATGGGTTTCACCTTTGGCGAGTGCGCGTATTTGGCCGTTCGGCTCATGGCCCAAGAGCAGCACTGAAGCACGTCGACCGGTGCGGGAAGAGTGATCTAGCAGTCGGACGGCTGCGCGAGTGACAAGAGAGCGAAGCGCGATGTTTGAGAAGCTGGTGGAGTCGCTGCTCGAAGAGTACGTCTCGGAATGGGTCGATGGGCTGGATGCCGACAAGATGAAGGTCGCGGTGTTCAGCGGCAAGGTCGAGTTCCGTGATCTCACTCTCAAGGCTTCAGCGCTCGACAAGTTTCAGTTTCCGTTGCGGGTCAAGGCTGGGACGCTCGGCCGGCTGACCATGAAAGTTCCCTGGAAGCGACTGACCACGCAGGCCGTGACAATGCAGATTCACGATCTGTTCCTTGTAGTCGTGCCATCTCATCAAGAAGACTTGAATCGCAGCAAGCGGCAGCCACAGCAGCGGCTGGAGGATATGGTCGCGGACTCGTACGAGCTTCGCTTGCGCTGGGCAAAGCAGCAGGCTGTCCGCGTGCGAGAACTCGTGGAGACCAACAAGAACGAGGAGACGCAGCGTAACGCGGACTCATCAGACGCAGCGGGCACGTGGGGATTGCGAGAAAAGATCCTTCACAATATCGTGGACAATGTATCTTTCGAGTTTACGAACATCCACATTCGCTACGAGGATACGTCGCTACTGATTGCGCAAAACCCGCTGGCGCTTGGTCTCACGATTGAGTCGATCACAGTGCAGACAACGAACGCCAATGGCCATGTGACGTTTATTGACCGGTCCCAATCGCACACGCCGTTTGTGCATAAGAGCCTTGAGATGGTCAAGGCAGGATTATACTGCGATAACACGTCAAGTATGCAGAATCTGATCTCAGTGCGTCGTCGCGAGCCGCTCGCCAGCTCGTACCTTGTGCATCCTTTCAATACGACGATCAAGATGACAGTGAATCATGACGAAAGCACCGTGTTTTCGATTCCGCGGTACCAGTTTATTGCCGATATCAGCTCCGTCACTGCTTCAGTGACTCCTGAGCAGTGCAACGATTTGATCAACATTGTGAATTATGTGTCAACGCATGAACTTTATCTGAAGCGCATTCATTGTAGGAGGAAGCGACCCCGAGTTCCTATTCGACATAATGCTCGTGCCTGGTGGAAGTATGCGATGTACGGCGTTCAAGTCATGTATTCGCTACAAACATCATTGTTCCCAAGTGCTGAAAAAGGATCATCGATTTCGCCCACAGAGAGTCACAAGATTCGGCGTTGTAACTGGAAATTGTTCACATCACTTTGGTTTCGACGAAAGGAATATATCAGATTGCATAAGAAGCAGATACAAGCTTCCACAAAAAAAATCACTGCTGGAGAAGGCAACTCTCCTGATCGACTACGCTTAAATGAGCTTGAAGACGAGCTCGATGTGGATACTATAGTTTTCTTTCGAATTTGCGCGGCTCAGGAGCAAGAGTTGGAAGAAAGCCGACATGATTCAGTTAAAAAGCTATCAAATTGGAAAGCCCGATGGTCAGCTCGTGGACACAGCTCTCAGACAGACACATCTCCGGGTCATCGGCGGTTAGACCCACTCGAAAAATTGCTATTATACTCGACGATTAGCGAACAAATGCACGAATCTGCATCGGAACTTGAAATGAAGAAACTTGAAGGGCTAAATTCCGAGACTATTTTATTTGCTATTGATATTGTAGTTTCAAGTGTGACATTGGCATTGGTTGAAAAACAAGGAAGTATGGCGAGTGCAGTTTCCCCATCATCATCTGCGTCAACCAGAGATTTTGTGTGCTTTGAGTTACAGCAGTTTGTCTTCGCAATATTTCAAAGAGCAACAGCATGTACAATTGCATCCAGCATAAAGTCAGTTCAAATGGTGGATTTTAGTCACGATATTAATGGAGATGACAGGCAACCACAAGTTCTCTTCTATGCCCTCCCAGCTGGACCTGATACGGAAAGCTGCGTTGAAGGACAATTACGTGAAGGTGGTTCAGCAGTTGTAGATCAGCAAAAGTCCACAAAGTTCGTGCAACTGACAATTGATTCATCGGAAACTAAGTTCAAGCTAGATTGCAACTTTGAATCGTTTCGGTACATACATAATGTGACCGTGGCGACAAAATTACAGGCATATTTTATCACGCAAGTTGATGTTTCTCCAGCACTCAAAGAAAACGCAGAAGAAGCTTTCGCATATTCATCGATCTGGATTAATCGTGCAGTTTTTGCGAATAACGGCAGTAATAAACCCAATTCAATCGATACCAACGGCAAGGGAAAAAAACATTCTTCGAATGTGATCAAGCCACGAATCATTGAGTTCAGCGTCCGATTACCCGAAGTGGATTTGTTAGTTCTGAGCAGCGAAGTGTCGCCTGTATTGGAAGCAACTCTCCAAGATTTGCACTTTAAAAGCGGAAACCTACTGGATACTTTTGTGTTTTCTGTTGATGGTGTTGAAATTTTGTTTCATGACAGAATTTTACCGGAAGATATGGTTGCGGAAACGCAGACGAGGTCAAACTCCGGAAAACGAGTCCTGCAGCACCAACGTGCTCTTCGAGAGGTCAATGCAGGAGCCATTCCTATCGTTCATGTCGTTCCGAGAGGCTATGATTTAAGCCGTCGAAATCATTCGACGATCTTGCGGAAGACAAGAATAGAGTTTCTTGGTGAGAAAATTATTCAAAGAAATCGAGTTCCCAAATGGTTGATGCGTTGCACAGCTCCACCGATTTATTTCACTTTGTCGAGCGCTCAGTATCACCAAGTGCTTCAAGCATCGGCATCATGGGCAAACTCGAACCAAGTAGGATCTCCTCTGTCCACAGCCTTACCCGAAACGGTTTCAACAAATGCTGATTCCTCTTCTGCACCAAAGCTCAGCAAAAGCGAACCACCTGTTGGGAAAACGATGAAGTTAGCAGAATTTGATCCAGATGACGAGCGATTTGGGCTTAGCATATTAATTCCGCAAATTCTGGTCGTCCTGGAAGGTGGAAATGGAACCAATGAGTTCGCTGCGAATTGCGAGACAACCAAGACAATCAATAACGATAATCTGGAAATTGATTTGGTACTAGATATTAAGCAAGTCAATGTTGAGGCAAGATTTACATCAGTTGCTCAAGCTGTGGCCCTTGATTTACGGTCATTAACCTTTTTTAAGCAGGATTGGAATCAGAAAACTACAGATAGGGACCCTACTTCGAAAGTCAGAATGACGACGCAGCAGGCGCTCGCAAAAGCAAACGAAGAGCAATCTAGTGGTACTCCGCCTTCAAAAAGCAAAAACGATAGTTTGGATGAACCAGAGCCTGCATACGATGCAACGACCGGAAAAGCAACGTGCAAACTACTAGAAATTTGTTCCAAAGCGAGCTTTGTCATCACGAGTGTTGATCCATTCAAAGCCAAAATTTATGCCCAGCGTGTATCTCTTTATTGGGATTATGACCTCCTCGTTGCATTATTTCGATCATACTTGCTCGGAAACGCTGCATTCACGACCAGTGATTCGAGCGCAAACTCTAGCAGGACGAATAGTGGCGACTCAGTTGACAGTAATGTGACTGTTGCATCCGCTATTGCTGATGCGTTGGAACAGCAACTTGCTGCTCCTTTCGGAATCGAATTACAAGTCGATCGTTGGTATATATATATGCTTCCTCAATCAACCTTTTCTCCCCGCTTTACACTGAAAATGTATGGAAGAAGTTTACATGGGAACATTTCTACGCTGGACTCGTCGTATCTTCGACTCCAATTTAATGCCAAAGGTGGCGTTAACCTTGATTCGTCGTGCCTAATGTCGAGAGGCATTGACGACCAAGGACACCCTGTTGCAGGTGAAGAAGCTTGTGATCTTCTGAGCGTGCTGTCACCTTTAAAAGTCGAAGTTGAAAGTGCAGGTTACGGTGGTCTAGAGCACCGAGGGGGAGCTGGTGCGTATGTGAAAATCTGCGGCTCTAATATAGAAGTCAATTACGCAAACGCTCATTACATGGTACTAGCTGACCATATGGCGAAGCAATTTATTGGATTTTTTAGCTGGGTCAGCGTACAAATGAAGCCTGCTCAAATTTTGACTTTGAACGAGAGAACGAAAATCGATGCTGAAATAAATGATATAAGACTTTTTCTTCCACGCGGAGCCGTCGGAAATGCGACTGAGCGCCAGAAGAAACCAGAGCGAGTGGAGATTGATGTTAAAAAAGTTAGCATCAATTCACGCATGTATCCTAATTACATAGGATCCGAGCAGCTTCAAATCCTTGTTGAAAACATTCAGATATCGACTTGCTTGGTTGATTCGCTCATTCGACCACACTTGAATGCTGTTTCGTCAGTTGATGAAGCTGTTTCAATTGGTAAATCTAGGCACAGCGTATGGGTGCGAACTCATGAAATCGAAATGGCTAAAAGTCGGATATTTCATCATGAGTATCTATATATTGAGTATGTGGCCGTTCCAATTCCACCAAATAAACAGAAAAAAAGAGACCTGCCGAGAAGGAAAAGTCAGAAAGTGAACGAAGTTATGGATATTGAGGATGTGATGAAGGAACTGGAGAAAATTTGTGGCTACGTTCGAGTATCGCTATCGAAGCCAACTGGCTGGGGTGATGCAGGTAAAGCTGACGACCGCAATATGCATTTAATAGGTAACGGTCTCAAGGACAAAAATGCTCTGGGAGCAAAGAAAACGAGAGAACTTGTGATTGAAACGTCGGCTTCCCTGAAGTCTGTGGAAGTGGCGCTAGATGAGAAGCAACTGGAACTTCTGGCATGTATTTTGGACGAGAATCTCGCACGGTCAGAGTTAGTTAACACGACCAAATCCATTCCAGACAATGAAAAAGAAAATAAGGCGCTGGATGTTCAAGTATATGTTGGAAACATCAGTGTTCAGCTTTTACGAACTAATATTCATCCTTTGGGATGCAGCAAAACATCTAGATATCCTTACGAGAGGATAATTACGCAACTTGATTTTGAAAATGTTCGACTACTGATTACTGGATTTTCGACCAAAAGAGCTCAGTATCGAGTTCTTTCTTCCAAGGCAACTCTATATATTGTTGACGTAATCCATACTCCGAATCACGATGATGCCTCAGAGATAACACAGGCAACCAAGAAACTCACGACTTGCGCGGAAATCTATTTGTCGTCGGAAGATGAGAACTGCGAATGCATCGATGTTACAGTTGATCAATATCCAGCTGTAGCCGGAGGCCCAGCTAACCCCGTGGATATTCGTATTCATGTGGATACTTGCGCGCTATCACCACCTATCATTCAGTTTGCGTTGCGAGTGAAAGAATTTTTGTTTTGCAAGGTGCAACTGGCGAACTATATTTCTCAACCTGGCCAACCTGTGAATTTGTCTGTCACCACGGGGGCTGTGCATTGTATGCTCGCAGAATTTTATCCTTCACGTGACACATTTCAATCGAGTAGCGGTGGTAGAATGTCTACTGCAAGTGACAATTTCAACGATACGTCCCTTAAGCTCATATTATCGGGATGCTTCGTTGTTCGATTTAATAATGGCGAGCAACATTTACAGCATATTCAAATTTTTGGTCGAAAGATGTCTATTGAAGTGGCTGCACAGTGGCCCCCTCTAGCCGAGTCAGATTTGGGGAAATCGCCGTCGTCACCGTCACGCCAATTAACGGAATTTGCTGGTGAACAATTTTTCGGACGTCACAGTTCGTCAGTGGTGCAAAATCTCAGTGACTATCGACGAGTTCTATGCGAAGATTTTGCTGTTGATTTGGACTTAATTGACACGACGCAATCAGACAATGTGATGAAAATATCGGCCTCTCTGACGCATTTCCATGCTGTTCTTTGTGTGTTCGATGTTTTTATGCTCACTCGTATTGGTGAAAACAAATGGACAGATGGATATTACGATAGTTCAGGCATTAATTACGATGACCATCTTGATTATTGCACTTGCGCTCGTCATGCAGCAATTGTTGAAGTGACTCGCGGAGATCTACACCGTCGCAAAACTGCAATGACAATTGTCAATACTATGCTGGAAGACTTTAGTGTAACTTTCGTGCGGGAAATCGGCGAATATTTTACCCCTGTGGCTCGAATGTACTCCTTTTGCACTATGTGCAATGTTACTATTACTGTTCCTGTAGTGGACGTGACACCAAATCCAGCTCTCCCAGATGAAGGCAAATCTAGCTCCACTGTAAGTGTATTTCTCCACTTTTCCGAGGATAGTGCAACGGAGTTGAGAGATGACGAAGGAATGAGCATTTGGGCGTTTAATACGACGTTAGGATCCTGGGAACCAATACTTGAGCCTTGGACGTTTACACTCACAGTGAATATTGCAACTGAAAAGTCTGGGAAAGTGTCAACCAACATTGACCTCAGCGGAAGTGATCTTCATTCTCTGAATCTTAATTTTTCACCCGGGCTTCTTGATACGTTTTGCACAATAATGAAGGAATTTGAGCAGCTTTCACTTGGATCATCGATTCACGTATCAACGGCTAGAGTTATATCGTGTGGATTCTACCTGGCCAATGATAGTGGAGTTGACATTTCTTACTGGGTAAGTGATCATACCCCTGCGACCTCTTCCTCTCGTGGATTTTCGTATAATCCTCGACATCAATGCGTTCCAGAGCTCCTGTTGCCAAGGCATAAAGTGCCATTAAAGCTTTCGACGTCAATCTTCTCATCAATTCCTTCAGACCAAACAATTTCGTTCAGCTGGGGAGATGAAGAGTGGCATCCTCTCACCGATGTTCGGATCCACAGCGCCGGAAAGTACGTGTATTCAGTACTTCCGAAGCACCGTAATCTTAGTGATGAAGACGGTAAAGCGGGCGATGCTGACACATCTTCACGTAAAGTTTTACTGGCCTTGTTCGACATTTCTGCAGTGTTTGGGTATCGCACTCTTACTGTTTCATCGTTGGTCCGGATTTTCAATGACACAGATATTACGGTGGAGTGTGGAATGCTAAGTGAAGATGGAAAGACAGTTACTGAAATAGGAATAATCGAACCACACGACGCATGTGGAGTTCCGATTACGCTGATAAAATCTATCACCTCAATTCGTGTGCTCATGCGGCCTCACGCTCCATCTCAGGATCGATCAGCACAAGCTGTAGCTGGTGGTGTTGATCGAGCACGAGATGAAAAGAAGTATCGATGGAGCAATGAACTTTTTATTAGCGAGCAAGATGAAAGCAGTGAGCAGTTTGCATCTTGTTCGCTCGTTTTGGATGACTACGATTGCAAATGCCAGCGTATCTTTGACGGTTCGCAGCCATTGCACCTTGGTCAGACGTGTAGAGCAAATGGATCGTTCTTTCGGGTGTGCAGTCAGGTGTTTGTGGCATCGAATGCAAGTAGTTTGAAGTACGCACAAATTCGGTTTCTTCCTCCTGTCGTGCTTGAGAACAAATGCGGGTTAGCGATGCACGCGATATTCTTTGTGTTCAAAAAAGTCCGACGTGCAGGAGCTCAAGATCGTGAATACTTCCACATTGTCGCGTCAGAAAAGATTGAGCCGCGAAGTAGCTCATACTTTGTTGCTTCATCATTGCACGAACAAACGTATTGCTCCGTCTCCGTCACTGGCTTCAGTTGGAGCAAATTGTTTCTACTTCCAAGTGTGTTTGATGGTACTAGTGAGCAATCGAAGGGCATGGACACACGAAATAGAAGTAACTCATCGAGCACATCAACAGAACAATCAGGCGATGGCAGTATTCTATGCTTCCTTGATGACTTTAAGAGTCGGGTTGCAACAGTACAAGTGGCGTTCCATAACGTTAACCAAGAGACTCATGTCATGCGGAAAGTTATTATTCAGCCGCGATTTGTAATTCGTGACACGACGTCTCTCCGTCTAACATTTGAGCCCCACGCTAAGGTAAAGTCCAAGATCTCGAACGCAAAAGCTATGTTTTCGCTTTCGAGTGTATCCCAAAAGCGAGCAAAAACCTGCTGTGGATCTTCCCAACTTGAATTGATCCACACAAAATTGAATGCACTCAGTGGTGCAAGCGCAACTGGGACGTCAAGTTTGCGTCGTCAAGGAAATACAACAGACCAAGTTGAAATCGATTCGTATTACTTGTCTGAGACAAGCGCCGTCAACATTCAAATTGAAGGCAACACCCTTGCAACATCTGGGGTATCGCATTTTCGTCTTGACTCTGCTGTCGGAGGTGCTAACAGTACACTTCGGCTGTTTGACGAGGCCAAAAAGCAATGGTGTGATATCGTTGTAATCTTAGAACAGCTCGATGTTGGCACAACGAAAGTGACATTCGTTGAACGATACCTTGTTTTGAACCGAACAAATTACCACATTATGTGTGTGCCAGCATCAACTATTACTTCCAATTCAACAGCGCCAAATCAAGCATCATCTCAGGGTTCTGAGTTGCTACCCCGAGTAATGTCTCCATTCCATTGGTCGATGCGTACAGTGATCCCATCAGACGCATGTATACGATTGAAGATCCGGGAAACAGCTGGAAGTGGAGGAGAAGTCACTGGTTGGAGATGGAGTGGAAAGTTCTCCCTCCATGATGTTAGCGAAACCGCCTTGAAATTAAGCAACAAGTATACCAACCAAGTCCACGTGATTCGCGTTGAAGTTCGAGTAGAGTCGTCTGTCCGTGTGTTCGTTGTGATCACAAGTGAGGACTTGGCACCGTTTCCGCTTTACCGCATTGTAAACTCGTCGTCAACCGAGATTATTCACTTCAAGCAGTCTTTCGAAGGTGGAAGTGGCGACCTATCAGAACAAGCTGCTGCGACGGCGGATTATAATCGTGGAGTCACTCAACGTCTTTTCCCGGGGGAGAGTCTCTGCTTTGGTTGGGACGAGGCTTTTTTCCTGCAATCCCTTGAGCGTACTCTGAATATTACGTATGCATCGGCGACAACCCAAACAAAAGTATTATTTGATCAGCCAGGAGATGCAAGGCGAATTGAATTGCCAGGTTGTGTGACTCGAGCCGATGCAGCAGTGTACATACACTGGTATCTGAACGGTATGACAAAAACTGTTCACGTTCACGATACAGAATTGCCGCGAGACAAGCTTACAGGTAAGCAAGATCCAGCTACTATTATTGCCAACGCAGATAAGACAAACCGCGTAATTCCAGTGATGTCGGAACTGGCTGTTCACTTTAAACTGCCAAACATGCTTTTGTCAATTTTAAACAGTGCACCAGAAGAAGTGCTGCTCCTGTCTGCTCAAGATGTGGATTTGGCGTACGCTGATATAGTGAGTGACCACGATCAATGCGAAGTCAAGGTTGGATCGATTCAACTCGATAACCAAATGGAAAATGCCATATTTCCAGTCATTTTCACACCTCAACCCATGAATGGAATCGGCAGCAACAACATCTTGGAATCGCCTCGAAAGTCAAGCATTTCAGACGCCCCTCCGTCACCAGCGAACTCTACTGACGACCGTGATAGTAGTGATTGTTTCTTCCACTTTTCCATATTTCGATTAAGCTATGGAAGTGATGTTGAGTACATCAAATATTTATCCGTGATGCTTCAGCCCGCACGTCTTCAAGTCGATGATTTGTTGGTCGTGTCTATTGGTACTCTAGCTTTCGATTGTATGCGAGTTGTGCAGCAATATTTCCCAGCAGAACCAACTCGCCACATGAGCATCGCAATCGGAGAAGCTGAGGCACTTTCTGGAAGCCGCCGGAATCGTGCGTCCCATTCAGATGCAACACCTGAAAGCGATGAAAGTGCATCAAATCGCCGGGCCCAAGAACGGCGAATGTACATAGAAACTCTTCAGTTGCATCCGATCAAAATCATTTTGGCGTTCCAACAAAATGACCGGAGTAGCAAGTCAGTATACTTTGATGACCAGACTACGATCTTGCTACCAATGGTCTACTTGCTGTTAAAATCAAATCTTGTGAATATCGATGGAGCGTCGTTGAATTTGAACGCACTACACATTTTTCACTCATTTACGACACGAGCATTCATGTTTTCAGCTGTGCAACAGCATTACACCTTTCAGGGCATTCTTCAAATATATGCTCTTGTTGGCGCTGCTGATATCCTTGGAAACCCGTTGGGCCTGGTTACAAATTTGGGCACCGGAGTCAAAGATTTTTTCTATGAGCCTGCAGCAGGGATGGTAAAATCGCCACAAGAATTTGTCATGGGTTTGTCGCGTGGAACCGCTAGCCTCGTGAAGAACTCGGTGTACGGAACGTTTAATGCTGCAAGTAAATTTACCGGTACTCTTTCTTCTGGGATTGCTGCGCTGTCGATGGATAATGAGTATGTGAGCTCACGTAACACACGAAATCGTCAAGAGGTCGCGACCCATGTTGGTACAGGCTTGTTTTACGGCACAAAGCAGCTTGGTCAAGGAATTCTCGCAGGCGTCACGGGCGTGATCACTGCTCCGGCCATGGGAGCGTACAACAATGGGTTCACCGGTTTTGTGGAAGGCGTCGGCAAAGGTCTGATTGGTGTAGCTGTGAAGCCTACTGCGGGGATTTTAGATCTCGCGGCCAAGACGACAGCTGGAATCACAGCCACCGCAACCGTGTTCGATAAGAAAGCGCGTAATACGCGAATGCGGCTACCGCGTATGGTGTACACAAGTGACCGACGTATCCGAGTCTATTCAAACGATGAAGCACTGATTTGTCAATTTCTGCACCGGCTTCCTCAGAAATTGCGCCAAAACGAGCATTATGAAGCACATGTGTTCTTACCACTTGGTCGTGTGCTTGTGGTTACATCCCATCAGCTGTTGCATGTCGATGTCAACGCTATCACCGGAATGTCTGCTGCGGGGACTGGTCAACCTCGAATTACCTGGAAGTTCCCGCTGGCGAGCGTTTGGGGCGCACAGAAGACACTTAAGGGCGTTCATGTGCTGATTGGAACTGCGACGAACGTAGTGACCCCAGGGACAGCAACTACGCTCACAAGAAGCTCCATGACAACGGTCTTGATTCCTTTGAGAGCCGATGTGGACGCGATCCACGTCAACATTGTGATCAAGTGTATATCAGATCTCGTGACGCGGCACCGAGAGAGAACACCGGTGCTTGATACGTTTTCAGCTCCACCTCCACGCAATTCGATCGGGCTCGTTCTTGAACCCGTACGCGATGGGAGCAGCATTCCAGGCTACGAAGGCGTTGGTGGACTCGTGGTTGATGTTTTTGTCGGCTCAGCATGCTTCCATGCTGGCCTAGAAGTCGGTGATGTGATTGTGGGCTTCCGCGACCAGAAAATGGAGCCCGGTGATCACGGCAGCTCGCTGAGATATCAACTATCACTCATGAAAAAAGGGGAAGCACTCAAGCTTATGGTGCTCCGTCAAGGTGTCACGAAGACGATCAGCGTCTCTACAGAGTAGGTGAAGCACGACTTGATATTTATTGTATACTGCTAGTAGCGCTCCAACAGCGTTATTTCCATCAAAGGAGAAAATCATGAGAGTCATCACTCATGTGACCACAATTCCTTTAAACGATTGCCTCAGAACAAGATGACGCCGTATGTGCTGCATCTAACTTCATATATTGCTTTTTACATTGAAGACAGGAACACGTCATGTCTATCTCTTGCATCAACACTCCTGTTCACAACTGGTAACGCAAGCGCTCGTCACCGCTACCTCCGTCATCATCGCTCGACATCAGATCAATATTAGCCTGAATCTGATCGAGCGTGTGTCGGAAGGACGGGTTGTTTTGGATACCTCCACCCACGAGACGTTCAATCTTGCGTGAGCTGCCAAATTTCTTGTACATCTTGCGCGCAGACTGTGGCTGCTTACCATCAGCACTATCCTCGCTGTTGGTAGAACTGTTGTCGTCATCATCCGGCAACGAATTCAAAATAGAGTTGCCAAACGGCTGGTACATCGCTCGTTGATGACTTGTGGGCTTGGGCTGCCGCTGATTGTCACTGTCGATATGAACATCGTTTAGCTTCATCACGACCACTTCGCTTTCCCGCTCCGAATGATTGGGATCAACGGAAGACTGAGGTTCAGGCGCACTTTCCGGCTCACTCGATGCGCTTTTCGTGTCATCAGATTTTTGTAGGGCGGGTGATGAGAAATTGCCCGCGATTAGAGTTGTGCTTTTCCCGTTTTGAGAGATCAAATTGTAGTCGTCTGCAAGCCATTCATCAGCTACTTTGGATGATAGGATGCCACTTTGACTAAATGTTTCGCTCGCGTCGACTGAATCTCGGCTGACTGCCTCCGGTACAGCATTGTCGCTCAATTTTTGCTTCGTTTGCTTCGGCATCACGTGGTAGTCGTCCTCATTAAACTCCAGCACACCTTGGGGCTGAACGTCAACCGGGGCCAAGTGCGGTGGCGAATGTTCACAGTCCTCACCATCAAACTCTAATGGGGTAGGTGTTTCCGCTACCAGTCGCTGCTGTTGTTGAATAACCGGGAAATAGTCTTCATCAACATTAAACTCCATGCCTGTAGGAGAATTAACTGATTGACGTGGGAGTCCATTGTCGCTGTGCTGTTCAAGCATCTGATCTCGCGTAACCCCATTGAAAGTCTGTGCAAAAAAATCACCGTCAATATCCTTGGAGGGCGATGTTGCAAATTTCTTTGGAGGAAAGTAAGAGCTAGGGCGAGGAGACGAATCAGGTGAGTTGACGTCGCTTTGGCGCGTGGAAGGTTTTCTGGCGACATCGACAGGTGCTTCACTCACAAAAAGCGAAGATTCGTTGTGGAACTGACGCATTTCCGCATCGAGTAAGTTCACGTCACATCCAGCAGTATTTAAGTACGGATCTTCAGTGTCAGACGCATTATTAATGGGTTGTCGCTCGGGTTTTGGACGACGTGGAAGCCGATTTCCTTGGTCCAACGAGTTTCGACTTGGTTGCTGGTATTGAGGAGGAAACGATGGCGATGCGGTAAAATCTGCCGTTTTGGTCTCATCATCTTGATCACGGCTCATGAACGATGGTCGTGCCATTGAGCCACGCGGGTACTCCTCCCGCCGAATATGACGGGCATTTAAGCTCGCTTCCGCGCTAGGCTGGCGCTCTTTTCTATCATTGCGACCTCCGCGCAATGGGATCTCCGAATCAGTAACTTCGAACGCATCAAGATCGATCGACTCCGCAGATGAGTCGGAGCTAGCTGAATCTTTACGCTCACGCAACGGAAATCGCGGTGGTGGCGCTGGAATCTCTTGATCATAATCCATTTGCTGATAAGTATCGTGGTGGTGATTGACAGACACTGGACGCATATCAGAGTACGTTTGCGCAAGATTGCTGTTCATAGCGTACTGACTTTGGCGATCAAAGTCGTAGAATGGAGTAGCTGCCGCAGGCTGGGGTTTGCGTTGCGGCTTCGGACGATCGAAAATTGACGCCGAAGATGACGATGAGGATGACGGCGGAGGTGGCGGTGGCATGGAGTAGTGCATGTCTTGTTGTGCATGGTGATCATCATAAAACGGATACTGTTGCGTCGCATCCATTCGCATCGGATGTCTGGCGTGGCTCTTTCGGTAAGGGTCATGCACTCGTGCAGGAGGTCCCATGTATTCATGGTGATGTACAAGAGTGGGGCGCTTCTGCCGCCGCGGGCGACTCATTGACTGCATGAAGATCTTGGTTTGCTGTCCACGATCAGCCATCTCCGCCGCCGATGTTGGCGACTGGGTCATAAACGAGGCGCGCTGCTCATCCTCATGATAACCGAGTAAGTTGTATGCAGTCGATTGTCGCGGCGCATCCGCCATTGCATTCGGAACCTGCGGTGTGCTTGTGATTTGCTCGAAGCAGTGCACGCAGATACGCAACTGCATGGATGGCGTGAACTTGATTGTCGTGACTTCAAATTCCTTGCTGCATGCGGCACAAACGACTTCACCACACTTACGGCAGTTCAACTTGCGCAGCAGCAACAGACTGAAGCTATCTTGGCAGACACCACATCTGGATCGATACTTCTTGGGCACCAATTCGAGATCCGAAAGGTATCGCTGCTCGTTCAGTCGCGTGTTTCGCAACATAATGCGCACACGCGCAACAAACGCAATACGCTCGCGCAGAAACGCAGTCGGCACCTTGGTGTTTTGCTTGAAATTGAGCTGCTGCATGTGAATGATGTCGACGTGGCCGGGACGGTCTGATTCCACAACGATCATGCCCGAATGGTAGAAGCTGCCGCGCACAAGGCCGAACGCTCGAGTGAGATCGTCGCAGCCAGGCAACTTGATCGAATGCTGGCAGATCACCCATCCTTTGCGTCCCGTGGAGTCCATAAAGCGATCTTGGCATTCCAAGTAGCAGAAGTCACGAGGTGCCATGCCACTGGGCGCCTGCACAGCGCACCACTTGGCCGTGACGAGATGCAGCGGTCGATCGCGTGTGCGCGGACTCAGTGTGTACAGAACGAGTCCATCGAAAAAGTAGTCGCGATTGGTCTGCGCAAACTCTTTCATCTGGCGTGAGGTGGACAGATCGAACAGCGCAGCGACTTCCTTCACGCTCGCTGGGACGGTCGTCACACCGCAGACACAGAGCGTTTCACCCATGCTGGACGACGCAGCGCTACGTCGCGACTGGCCTGTGTAGATCTGCACGTCGTTGTACTTCTCCACGTGGCGCCAGGTCATCGGTCCTTGAGTCGAGCGCGCACGTTCGACGACTTCCTGCGCGGCCTCGCAAGCCTTGCGCACCAGGTAGCTCTGCTCCTTGGCCGAGAGCAGCGGCGGTTGAAAGTAGTCGTCTCGCAGTGGCGTCCACGTGGAAGAACCGCCAATATTAGCGCCCATAACTGGCGGAGGAGGCGCCCTTGAAGCGTTCATAGAGGCAGCCATCGCCATCTTGGGCCTTCTCTGCTTATCGGCAATTGCGCGCATTGTGCCACAACAGCAACGGGTTTGCCGTTCGGACCCGCTAACCCGCCAGCCGCCCGTCTCTGCCGCACAAGGTTTTTGAGAGAACGAAAAACTGGAAAACCCATGGGTATTGTTTGTGTGGGGCTGGAGATTATTCGATAATAGAGGTGGTACCTATCTACTGTATCTGTGATTGCTTTTGGGTGGAGAACGGCAACAGTTGGGCAAAATAGGTCGCACTAGGCAGCGTCTGTTCCAGAGGAACAAGGCGACTACTCTATTGATCCACAATGGTCAGTATTTACATATGGACAGGAGCATCTGAGTTTTGGCGTGTTCTGAAAATATCGAGCATATATCGATCTACACAGGAACGATAGTACTTCTGGTGGGCTATTCGTCGCTGGATATGAAGTATACCGCAAGCTCATATAAGGTTCTGCCCTGTACCCGATAGCAGGTTATTACCAACAACAGAATACACAAGTCTCCACCAACCTCAACCAGAAGACGGTCTGGACGTAATTTTACGACCTCATGAGGAGGAACAACCATACGACGAATCGCTGTGCGGTTTGTGACCGATCCGACAAGATCATTTGCTCATGTCTTTATCCCCCAATTGGACATTGCAAATGAGCAATCGCTGCGTATAGGCGACTCTGTTGGACATGTAGATCCCACTATCTCAACGCACGCCACCTGATGCAGACAAGCCATTCGGGATGGATACAAATTGCACTTGCCCAACAGAATCTCTGATTCGGATGATAGAGCTCTGTATTCATCAACCACACTGTTGGTGTCTTTACCTCGATCCACTCTCTTGACTTACTGACCACTATCCTCATCCCATCGTGTAAAGGCTGTCATGTCAGTACACGATAAAACCACGGGAACAGCCCGTCGCAGCTAGAGGCCATTGCTCGCCGTTAGTATCCTTGACCGAGATAGTGGCAAGCACAACATATGAGCCCTTGGCCGTCAAATGAGTCGCAGGGACCAACACTGAGGACTCGAAGGGTATATAGCACCATGAAGAGACAGCCACGTCTCGCGGTTTTTCTTCAACGCTCCATGCGACGGGCAAGAGTCTACGAACGTTGTGTGACGACGTGGCCAAAGTCGAGCGTTCGTAGCTGGTCTTCGCTAAACCGGGACGCTGCTGGCTGGACGACGCG
>JAADVW010000651.1:0-18992 GCA_023335875.1 Elongisporangium prolatum | reverse complement strand
TAAGCGTGGACTAAAGATCAACATTGTGGACAGGAACGGCGTGCCTGTGGGCGGTCCTCATATGTCTACTACTCGAACAACGACACCGGACGACGTGGAGATCGAGTTCAGCTTTGGTCAGCACAGTGTCCAGTCGTCCTGGATCACGTCTGAAGAGCAGGAGGCGGTTGATCAGTTCTTTCAGCAGTGCGAATCACTGGACTTTGATCTGGTTCTACTGGCGAACTATGAGCCGCTTATGCTTGAAGACGATTTGGACGGCATCGAGTTCTGATTCGACTTGGTCTGAGTCGCCTATATCTATTGATTATAATATGTGATCATACTTTCAGTTACGAGCTGATCATTTCTGTAGTAAATCCGGAAATGCTCCAATGACGAAATTTGCTCTCAACATTCACGTACATGTTCTGAGTAGACCAACCACAGTAATAACACTCTCGTAGTCACAGCCATCAACTATTTGCATCGGGTCAGCAGCCGCACTTTGGTCCTGCCCGAACGGAACACGAGCACAACCAGTTTCTCCAGGCTTTGGAACTCTATCCCTTCGGGCCTTGGAATGCTGTGGCCGTAAGACGTGTCGTCACCGCGCACAGAAGTACTACTGTAGTACCGCCAGAAGATCGCGCGTCAACATTGGGGTCCAGAGCTGATAGTACCTATAGTAGGGGGCGCGATAAAGGAACACCTAATCTGTATCGACTTAAAGAGGGATTTAGCAAAGGCAGATATCACATAGACGTGGACATATACAAAGAACCAAGTTACGAAACCCCTTTAAATAAGATAAAATCGTTATAAAGGGGTATTAGAGGTAGACTGTTACTTTATCGCGCCCTCTACTGTATTTATAACTTACACTATGAACCTCTCAAGATTTGTCTCTTACAGAACGAATTGACAGTGTTGCATCTGAGTCGCGTCACGACTTGGTCAAGTCGAAACCACCAGAAAAATGGGTTCCTACCCAAGTCATGTCAGATAAATTACAGAAATAAGCATCCTGACTTGCTGAAGTAACCTTCTTTCTAAAATGACAAATTCGCGCATCGATTGGTTGAAAGTCTGTCTCCCTGACTTCGGATTGGTGGAAAAGGACCCAGTCGCGGAAAACCACTAAATTGAGCCGCTTCCCCCTCTCCAGTCCCCAAAGAGCAGCCAGCATGCCGAAGAACAAGGGAAAGGGAGGCAAGAACCGCCGACGCGGAAAGAACGACAACGAGGAGAACAAGCGCGAGCTGGAGTTCAAGGAAGATGGACAGGGTGCGTGGTCCTCTCTCTGGGCTTTGCAACGAGCCGTCGCTTGTGTTCGTAGCGTGAAAACTGATCGAGTTGTGGTGGCTTTGCAGAGTACGCGCAGGTGGTGCGCATGCTGGGCAACGGCCGTCTCGAGGCCTACTGCTTTGATGGTGTGACGAGGTTAGGCCACATCCGCGGCAAGATGCGCAAGAAAGTGTGGGTCGGCGCCGGCGACATCATCCTCGTGAGTCTGCGCGAGTACCAGGACGGCAAGGTCGACATCATTCACAAATACAACGCTGACGAGGCCCGTAGTCTCAAGGCCTACGGCGAGCTGCCCGACAATGCGCGTATCAACGAGACCGCTGTGGACATGACTATGGAAGGCGACGACGACGACATTGGCTTTGAGTTTGACGACATTTAAACCAGATAGCTAGCTGCTGCTGTGGACGACAGACCAGAGGCCGTGGGCTCTTCTCTGACAGCTCGTAGGCCGTGCGAAGGACAGATTCAACATGGATCCCCAAGCCCACGAAGGCGTTCACTGGCCACAGAGAGAGAGAGAGAGAGAGACGCGTTGATAGGACGGATTAGATTTGATAACAATACTCTGCCTTGTATCCATTTCCATCGCTAATAGGAGTATTAATAACTCTCTGCCATTGCGTCTCTCATTCGATTGACTGACAGTTTGCGATGCCCTTCGAGCAAGTCGTGACGTATGTGGCTGAGGCGGACGACGATGAAGAGGTGCGGCGCATTGGCCGAGGCAAAGCAGCCTCAGTGGCCAAGTCAATACCAAAGCCCCGAGCGCAAGAATGGGACGCTGGAGACGCCGGCCCGACGAGTCCACGCGTGCGCAAGCGCCTGGACGACGCCAAAGAGAACGCCAATCTGTTTGGCCCAGGTATATGTAATCCGTCTATATGGGCTAGAAAGGCTGCTTGGAGCTCAAAGACGCTACAGTTTGTGAACAGGGCGAAGTGATCCAGTGGATGTCAGCGTGCCACTCGGACCTCATCGGCTTTGGTCATGAGCTCGAGCGCCGAGGGTTTCGAACGCTCAGTAGCATTGCGTTCCTGACGGAAGAGGACCTGGAAGGCCACGTAGAGGACAAGGCGGTGCAGCAGCATCTGCTGGCAACACTGGCGCGACTGAGGCACGAGTTTTTCCGCATGTAAGAGTAACGATAGAAAACACGACCAGTGAGCTCAAAGTGCCTTTATTAAGCTGGTCTCACGGTCTTGCAGACTATTTGGCTCATGCTCTGAGAGTTGCGACTGATCCTCTTGGTCATCGTTGTCACGAGCGTACTCGTGATCTACGCCTTCGTCTTGAGCCAAAGTCTCGTAGTGCGCTACGTCTTCATAACCCCACGATAATTCCTGAGCGCCGTGTTCTTGGGTTGCGAGCATTTCATCGTCGTGAGGAGCACTGGGAAGTCGATTGATCTGTTCTTCGAGCGTCTCGTGAGCGGATTCCATGAGGTCGCCATCATGGAAATCATTGTAGCTGTTCTCGTCTGCATGCGCGTCAGGAGACTCGATCTCAAGCTCAAGTACGTGAGTTTGCTCTGAACTAGCTGCCACCTCTTTCTCGTTGCCGTATTGCGTGATAGCAAATCTCTCATCAGCCTCTTGAATACTTTGACTCTCAATCACCTCAACAGTTTGAAGTATATCACCCTCAGGCCATGATATAGCCTCTGTGGTCACTCCATTGGTATCGTGTGGCGTCAATTCCACTTCCGAAGGTGATTCCACAGCTTCAATTGCAGTCTCTGCTATGTAATCGTTGCCAACACAATGATCCGCAGCTTCTTGTTCAAGTAACTCGGTCGAGGCAACGAATAAATCAGGCTCTTCAATGGCATTTTCAGCTGGATATTCTGATGCCACGTTCTCGCCTGGTGGCATTTCGTTGGCATCACCTGAGTCTTTGTGGTCGTCTGGATAAACTTCTCTTGGTTGGAAGTCTTCATACTCATAAGTAGTAGTCGACTCTTGATGGTCTACTTCATGGCCAGCAGTAAACTCATTAGCTTCTACGTCTTCTTCTGACTGAATCATATTCAACTCTCTTACTTCATTTGGAACGTCTTCTCCAAGGACATCGACAGGCTGTGCGACTTCATCTTCCCCTTCCTCTTGATCCAGAGACAAATGCTCAGATTCTATCCCCAAATCGTTTGCTGTCTGCAAATCCATGACCGCTTCAACGTCCATAAATGATTCGTTTCCATCGTCTGAGATGACGGAGTCCAAAGGATCTCGAGCCTGCTCGCTGTTATCGACAAGACGCCCTAGATCTTGTACTTCGTCCTGCGATTGCAGATCAAGTCTCTGCGAGACATCTCCCGCAATCGAATCCGATTCAGTGCCACTCATTAGATTATCTGGAGGTGAGTGTTGGAGCTTCTCAATGGTCTTTGCCATAAGAAGAGATGAAGATCCGGATGCTTCTGCCTCTTGTAGAGTCTCAGTTGTCAGGATGTCTGTGTCTTGGTCAGCCTCGATCTCTTCTGTTTGTTTCGTTTGGTCGCTGTTCTTCTCTGACTGTTCAGTCGGCTTCATAACCTGCTCACCAAATCGAAGCTGGCTCCACACTGACGGGTACATGCTTTGACTATTCACCTCTGGTACCTGGACGCCATTTTGCTTCACATCGCCAAACTGAAGCTGGTCATCGCGATCGAGTCGGTCTTTATCACGTGTTTCGGCTTGGAGATTGACACGTTCAGACTCTACCACAATAGGCGCAGTGATAGCCTCAAGTTCACTGGACTGCGTAGCAGGTGACACTACAGCAGCAGCCTTTGGGGCGGTAGACGGTATCTCTATGGGGAGGACGACAACAGCTTCTGGTTCTTCTGAAAGCGTTCCGGGTAAGAGCGCGATAGCTTCTTCTGGCGTAGCTTTGGGCTGTCGCACAGGCTTCTTTGAGGCTTTTTTCACGATACCTCCTTCCTCAAAGCGGAAGCGCGGGCTGAAAAACGGGTCTTCGGGAGACAAGACCCCGCTCTTAGCACTGAGAGGAGGGAGAGGCGAGCTCCTTGACAGCGTATCAGCGATGATTGACCTTGGTGTGGGCAACCCAGAGGGCGTTTGCTGTTTGTTCTTGCCCAGTGGAGTGGGCATGCGAAGCGAGTTCAACCCTCCGCAGCTCGAGCCAGCAGATCGCGGACTCTGCAACAAGCGTCCTGGCGACTTGGCCGAGCTGTTGCTGAGACTATTAGGCCCATAACCCCGCATAGCGACCGACTTGCGTGCTGGGCTGGCCGCAATTGTGCGCTTCGCTGCCAGATACGAGTTGCGAATCGTCGTGGTGATCGCATGATCGACACCGAGATATTGCTCTGCGAGCCCTACGCCCTTCTTGTAGCTCGTGACACAGTTCTCCAGGTCCTTGAGAAACTCCTGCTCTACTCCCATGTTGTGGTATGCGATGCACATGACGGACACGCGGTCCAACTGCATGGCCGAGCGCGTGGGGGACGACGCTCCGCTGTCTTCCGCATTGGTCTGCTTCTGAAAGAACTCGTCTTGCAGCGTGAGTAGAGCACTCTGGGCATGACCTAGCGCCTCCTGGTGCTTGCCCAACTGCGATAGCACGGCACACAGATTCAAATGCGTGTCGGCTGCATTACGCACGTTGTTCAGCTTCTTCTCGATCCCCAGTGCTCGCGTGAGACTGGTCATGGCCGCATGCAGTTTGCCCAACCGGCGGTAGTAGCAAGCCAGGTTGTTAAGCGTCGTGGCGCGCTCCGCTGGATGGTGGTGCTGGGTCAGCACCTCTGCCTTCTTCAGTAGGTCGATTGTCACAGCGTAGTTGTCTAAACAACGGACCAGCATTAGACACGACGGCAACCAGTCTCTGGCTAATACTCTAGTCACACCTTGTTGCAGGAAGCTCATGGCCAGCAGATTGCACATATCGGCCAGCGCCTTGCACGCGAGACTGACCTCCGAGCTGTCGGCACCGAAGAAGTGTCTGCGCAGCACAAGCGCGCGCTCCATGGACTCGAACGCCATGAGATACTCGCCCTATCAAATGTGTCATTCCCAGTGTCAGCTTCATGAGGTCATAGCTTTAATCCCAGCAAGTTTCGTAGACTGAGACTGCCACGTACAGCTCGCTGGTACTGCATGCATTCCTCATCCAGTCGATGCAGCGCCTCGAGGCCTCTCTGGTCGTCCTGCGCCGCTCCGCCGCCATGCGCCGAGAACATCATCCCATGCTGCTTTTGCTGCTTCTAATTGTGGTATCGGTTTAGACAGGATCCGTTTCAGACTCAGACTCAGTTCTGCCTTCCTCTATACAAGGTCGCTTTTGTGAAGCCGGCATTTGGCTCGAGATCATCATCCGATCGAATGGCGCCCAGTAAACGGCGTCGAACGGCGGCTTCGGCCGGGGCCAATGGCACCGCCGCGGTCTCTGTGGTCGCTCCGGCTCTCCAAGCGAGCGCTTCTTCAAATGGAAGTGACTCTAGCAGCGACAGCGTGGCTACACTACCGACAGTGGAGCAGCTCGCGCCGATTTATGACGCACTCATGAAGGGTCTCGACTCGCGCTTTGGTTTCGTGCGTGCGCTTGTGGAGGAGTTCTGGTCGCTGCTGCGCAAGGACCCGCGCGACCAGGAAGCCACGCTCGTGGTGCACAGCGATGCCGAGTGGTTCTGGTTCGCAGAGATGAAGGCGCTGGTGATCTTCCTCTACGAGATGGCCTTCCTTGAGTTCGCCATGACTGTGACCAAGCCTGACACGCTCACCAAGACGCTGGATAACGACGCTGAGGCGCTCAATAATCCGGAGAAAGAGACGCGCTCGCATCGTGTGGACATGCAGCAGCGCGTGGAGTTCCTGAATGACCTGAAGAAGTACGTGGTGGACCTGGGCAAGCTGCGTCTGCAGGCCACGACGGCTGTTGGCAAGCCACTGCCGCGCGTGTTCCGCTTGGCGCAGCGCTACCAGCTCACGGACCAGGAGACCGAGCTGCTGCAGCTGTTGGTCGTGCTGCAGGGCTGCCAGTCCAACGCTGTGCGCTGCCAGATGATCGAAGAAGACGCGCAGCGCAAGATGACATCGTGCCAGCGACTGGCCTGCATCTCGGAGATCGACGTGGCCGAGTTCTACGACGACCAGCGCGAGCACGTGAAGGAAGGCACGCTGATCGTGGACGAAGAGAACTACTGCACGGCGCTGAGCCTGTCGAACATTTGCGTGCGCGTGCTTCTGGGCCGGCCGTTGTCGAGCAATCAAGTGCTGAAACTCAGTCAAACGGCGTTGGAAGACCTGCTCAAGGACGAAGGCATGACATTCTCCGATGTGCTGGAGCTCAAGACATCGTCCTCGTGTTCGCGCTCTGGCACGCACGGCGTACCGCACGGCGACGGCGAAGACTCGGGCTCGGACTATTCCGGCAGCGACAGCGACCACCAGGACGACGACCAAGGCGAGAACTCGGCCTACGCGTTTATCGGTGGCTATCGACGCACCGACGTGGACCAGGACCCGTCCATGGAGCCGCTGCAGCCCGAGAAGCGCAAGAAGCGGGCCATTTCAGGCGACGCAGCGGCGGCTTCCAATGCGCTCATGGTGGGCGGCGGTCTGGATCCGAGCGAGATGAAGCCGTACAACCCATCGAACCAGCTCGAGTACCTGGAAGACCGGTTTCAGGTCGTGGCGTTTGCCATCCGCGCGTCGGGCGCGCGTGTTAAGGACCAGATGAAGGAGGCCGGCACCAAGCAGCCGTGGGACGCCTCGGCTCCGGCCTCGGCCGGGCGACGCGAGCTCAAGGCCAAGCAGCGCGTGTACGACCGACGCACGGTGCACCGCTTGGGGCTCACGCGCAAGGCCGGGTTCTCCATGCCGCGGCTCGAGGAGCTGGCGGCCAAGTTTAAGCTCAACAAGTTTGAGCAGAACGTGATCGTGATGCTGATCGGCAAGACGATCTCGCCCGTGATCAAGAACCTGCTGGACGGCGTGGACACGTCGCCCGTGCAGCGCATGGACGAAAGCATCATTATCAACCAGATCCTGTCGGTCTTCTGCGACACCTTCCAGGAGCAGGTCGCGCACCGCGTGTACTTCTACAAGTCGTCTCGACTGCTCACGCGCGGACTCGTCAAGCTGCATCGCGGGCGGTGGCACTCCACGGCCGGCGATCTCGTGGACCAGCGTGTGGAGCTGGACCGACGCGTGCTGGACTGGGTCGTGGGGCTGGACACGGAGATGAACGAGCTTGTGGAGGGCTCAGACCTGTACTACCCCAAGGTGCAGCTGGACCAGGTCGTGCTGCCCGAGGAGCACAAGACCACGATACTGCAAACTGTCGAGAGCTACGAGGCCTTCCGCAAGTACCGCAAGAAGTCGGGTCTCGAGGAGACCATGAGCTATGGCGCCGGGCTCGTGCTGCTGCTGTGTGGAGCCAGCGGCACGGGCAAGACCATGACCGTGAACGCCGTGGCGCATCACCTGGGCAAGCGCGTGCTGCTCGTGGACTTCCCATCGCTGCAGGGCAAGCGGCAGGAGGGCGTGGACGTGGACGCCGACCTGCGTGGGCTCTTCCGTGAGGCCGACATGAGCAATGCTGTGCTGTTCTTTGACGAGTGCGAGACCATCTTCCGACAGCGCGACATGGGCGGCGACCGTCTACTGAACGCGCTGCTGACGGAGATTGAGCGGTACGAGGGCATCGTGTTTCTGGCCACAAACCGGCCGTTCGACCTGGACGAGGCCATGCATCGTCGCATCACGGCCGTGTTTGAGTTCAAGGCGCCGGACCATATTCAGCGCAAGAAGATCTGGCACGTGCTCGTGCATGCGTCGCTCCAGACGTCACCAGACATTGATTGGGACGCCATCAGTCTCAAGTACGAGCTCAGCGGCGGGTTTATCAAGAACGCCATCCTCTCGGCGCTGCTGCAGGCCATATCGCGCGACGCGCAGGCGCCCGTGATCTCGCACGCCGACATTGTGGCCGGCTGCGCGTTGCAGATGCGTGGCAGTCTGCACATGAAGACGTTTGACCACCGCGTGGTGCCCACAAGCGGCCTGGACGCGCTCATCGTGGACGACCGCGTGAAGGAGCAGCTGCAGCAGATCGTGCAGTTCGAGAAGGCGCGCAGCGTGATCTACGGCCAGTGGGGCTTCGACTTTGGCGAGCCCAAGAGCAAGCAGAAGGGCATCAGCGTACTGCTGTGCGGCCCAACGGGCGTGGGCAAGGCCAACGCAGCCAAGAGTATCGGCTTTGAGATCGGCCGCCCGCTCAAGCTCGTGCACTTTTCGCAGCTGCAGGCCGAGTCCGTGGCCGAGTCGCACAAGAACCTGCGCGCTGTGTTTGACGACGCGCGACTGGCCGACGCCGTGCTCGTGCTGCAGGGCTTTGAGTCCTTTGGCAGCCACATTGACGCCAGCGCGGCCGGCGGCATGGACGGCGCCATGGACTCGCCCCGCTTCCGCATGGAGATCCTGCGGCTGCTGGACATGATGACAAGCTTCCCGAGCATCACGATCCTGTTGGCCGACGTGGACAAGGCGTCTGTGGGCGCGCTCGTGCACTCGGAGTTCAGTCGCCGGCTCAAGTTCGTGGTCGAGATGCGCAACCCGAACGCTAAGCTGCGCGCTCAGATCTGGAAGTCGTGCTTCCCGCCGCAGGCGCCACTGGACAAGCACGTGGACTTTAAGAAGCTCGGCGAGCGCTTCGAGTTGAGCCACACAGCCATCAGCGACGCTGTGTTCCGTGGCGCAGCCAGCGCTGCGCTGCGCGCCGACGCCGAGCGCGTGATCACCATGAAGGACCTCACGACGGCCGCGCAGGTCGAGGTGCACAAGGCGCGTGGTGGCGGCGCGGCCGCCATGGACAACCTGTTCGTGTAGGAAGCAACGAATAGATGAATGACAGGCAGATAACGTGGTCACGCGCTCTCTCTCTCTGTTTGTGGTGTTTATACTGCTCCATCAACCAGCACATGCAGGCGTCTCTTAGATGGCGAACGGCAGGTCGTTGCCGCTGGTGAAATCGCGCACGACTTGGTCCTTTGTGATGGTCACTGTGCGGATCACGCCGCCAGAGCTGCCGTCACGCGCCATGGCGTGTGCTAATGCCTTCTTCACGAACGCCTGGCACTCTTCCTTCGTCATGCCCGGTCTAGTCAAAGCAATCCGTCAGCACAAAGATCCTTCTCTACCTTAGACTGCTCAGCGCACCTGTAGGCCGAGTCCACGTAGCCATAGATATACGTGGAGCCGCTGCCGCCGATGGCGAAGTCCTGCTCCACCATAGCGCCACCGATCGGGATGGAGAATACCTGGCCGCCCTTGATCGGGTCCCAACCGGCGACGATGATGCCGGCCAGCAGGCGGTCCTTGTTGTTGTAGCACAGCGAGCGAAAGAGGTTGGCGGCCGTGTGCACCTTGGGCAGGCGGCCCGTGTCCACAGCATGCGAGCTCAGAAAGTACTTGACGTAGTCCGATAGCGCCTGCGTGTCGGCAGCCGAGCCCGAGCGGCAGCAGAACACGCGGTCGTGCAGCGGCGTGAGCTTGTCCGACACGCGGTTGGCAATGTACGTGCCCGTGGAGGTGCGCGAGTCGGCACCCAGCACCACGCCGCCTTCGAAGCGCACAGCGATGATGGACGTGCCGGCGTCGATCTCGCCCTTCTTAAGCATGCTGCCTTCGTCCACTGCGTCCTTCATGCTGCTTTCGCTTGCTTCTCTGGATCTGGATTTCCTAAGGGGGGGAGGAAAAAGATAGCAGTGCGACAAATACAGATCGGCAATTGCAACCTCTGACAAATGATTATATGCAACAAATGCAGTTTTGGTGATCATAAAATTCAGGAGATATAAAAAAGAAACAGGAAAGCTGGTTGTGAAATAAAGTTCGATGGACGGATGGCGGAATGTGATCCACCCCCACAGTTGATACTGTAGAGCTGAACACCACTTGCGCTCTGAGCTTCAAGTCACTATCACTCCTGTGGTACAGTATGATACCACCACTTCTGTACGCCACAGTGTTCATGTGTTGTCGCCTGCAGAACTTAAATATTCACACGACGCGGTGCTACATAAGGTAGCTCATTTGGTAATTAAAAGTGGTTGGTGTGACATTGTAATTCGTGACGCAAATGAGGATTGCAATTAGGTTATAAAAAGAGGAAACATCTTAGACTTCGGTCGATGGGTTGGAGGACGACTTGCCGTCCGACACCTGCGGCGTCATGAGCGAGGAGAAATCTCCCTCGGGCGGGTTGGCCGCCTTAAACACAGGCGACGGGCCGTGGTTGCTGGCGCCGTTGGTGTAGGCCAGGCCGCCGTGGTACGACATGTCGATACCCGTGACCTCCTTGTCCTCCGACACGCGCAGGCCGACCGTGTACTTGAGAATGATCAGCAGCAGGAACGTCACGACCGATGAGTAGGCGGCCGACACGCACTGGGCCACGAGCTGGTGCCAGAGCTGAATCGAGTGGCCGTAGAAAACGCCGCCAACGATGCCCGAGTTCACTGAGCTGGTGGCAAAGAAACCCGTGAGCAGACCGCCCATGACACCGGCGCAGCCGTGGATAGCGAATGAGTCCAGAGTGTCATCGTAACGCAGACGGTTCTTGACGTGGATAGCGACGAAGCCCGTGATAGCACCGATGATGCCGAAGATGACCGACGCCCAAGGCATGACGTAACCACAAGCTGGCGTGATGGCAACAAGACCAGCGACAGCACCACTGGCAGCTCCGCAAGGGTCCACCTTCTTGTCAACAATCCAATCCAGAGCACCCCAAGTCAACAGACCAGCGCAGGCAGCCAGGTGCGTGTTGATAGCAGCAGTAGCGGCAATGCCGTTGGCCGCAGTAGCCGAACCAGCGTTAAAGCCGAACCAGCCGAACCAAAGCAGTGTGCAGCCAATCATGACCAGAGGCACGTTGTGCGGCTTGACAGGCTCGTCGTGGTTGTAACGCTTGCCGACCATAATAGCAGCCACAAGAGCGCCGAATCCACTTGAGATGTGAATGACGGTACCACCAGCGAAATCGAGCGAGCCTAGGTCGGCTTCCCAGCCCTGGGCAACGAGCTCGTACTCGCTGTTGAGCTTCCACGACCACATCCAGTGGGCGAGTGGGTCGTACACGAGCGAGGTCCATAGGATCGTGAACAGGATGAACGTGCCGAACTTCATGCGGCCGACAATGCCGCCCGAGAGCAGAGCAGGCGTGATCATGGCGAACTGGGTCTGGAAGAACGCGAAGAGGATGTGCGGGATGCCAGAGCCGTACGTAGCCGAAGGCGTCTCCTCCACGTTGTTGTAAAACGCCCAGCCGAAGATGCCGTCCGAGCCGAAGGAAGCCGAGTACCCAAAGAAGAAGAACTGGATCGAGACGATTGCCATACTGCCAAACGACATCATCATGGTGTTCGAGGCCATCTCTTCACCAGCTAGACCGGCGTAGAAGAAAGCCACACCGGGAGTCATGATCATGACCAGCGCACTGGCCGCCAGCATCCACGCCGTGTTACCAGTGTCGATGGCCTGACTCAAATCGGCTGTTGCCTTGGACGCTGGGCTGGAAAAGTTCACGCACGTGTTCGTGTTCGAGTCCAAATACTGCGACGCTGCACACGTCACGGTGTCATCGGCCGCCACAGCCAGCGCCACGACAGAGGCCACTGCCAACGTCGCGAAGGCGAAGCTTCTGCGCGAGAGACCCATGAGAGCGGCTTCCTGGAGTGAGTCTTTCTTGGGAAAAGCTGAAGTGAGAGACTCTGGAGCTTTGCTCCAAGGTGGGATTTCGACCACCCCGATTGTTTGCGGCCCGTCCTCTCCTCCTCCTCCTTGTCCCCTGCTCCTCCTCCCCTCTTGCTCTTCACAAGACAGAAGCTGCCGTTTTTCCGTTCCGTGTTATGCACGCCCTACCCACAAAGATTGCACAAGCGGCATCGCTCAGGTTATGAACCCAAAGGTCAGTAAACTAAACCTGTGCGATTTGATATGCTCAAGAAGTTTATGGCTTGTTTGACAGGCAGATAATGCGCATTTAGTGTGCACTAAACAAAAATATTCATGAGTTCTGTCAGTTATAATAACCTGGTTAACCAAATGATTGATGCGTATTCCGTTGGTAGACTCCCATCACCCTGGCTGTGTCCGTGACGCGCCACCGCTGGCCAATCAGCGTGTTCAGAATGAGCCATGCAGGCTACGTGTCGTTTTGGAGGAGCAGAAAAAGAAGCTTTTCGGGCGATATGCACACCCATCGATAAGAGCATCCCCAAGAGCCACAAGCACGATAAGTGGTCGAGAGTGAGCTGAGCGGAGCGCTTGAGGATTAAAACTGGCCTTTCGGTCCGCTGCGACGATCTGCGAAGTGTTCGCGCAATACGCGACGGGAGCGCTGGCTAGTGAACGTTGCAGTTCCGAGAGTGCGCCAGGCTTCACGTGGTAAGGCCGCTTTGAGTGTTTTAACGTATCTGTCCTCATTTCTACCAATGAGATTGCAGGAAACTATTCGGAATCCCTTGTAATTGGATAAAACCGTATGTTTGAAATCCTGAAAAGCCGTTTTGACCATGTACGGTACTCGTTCCTGAGGCCAGATCTGAAGGTTGCGTGACAGAAACAAGACCCTCTGATAGATCCAACCCGTCAAAGCAACCACCGTCCATTGTAAATACGTCACCACTAACATCGCCACTTTTTTTATTTTTAAATATGAAGTTGCTATAGATGTACTAAATATGTCTCTTTGCATCAGCGCTCCATAATTATACCACCTTGCGTATTCACAGACGTGGCCCGTTACACTGCATACTGATACCCACTATTGTATCTCTCCCATCCTCGTGGTTGGGCAAACAACTTTTCTCCATGCGGATGGGCCGTGGTCTGTGTATACACTTCCCAGTGATGGCTCGGAAAATTTGCTACACCCTGTGCCGCAGAGACGATCGCGTCCCTGGACGCAACCAAACCAATACAAGAGTTGGCCAGTCGTTGTGGCACAGTCACCTCTGTCGACTCAGCAATATATTGTACGGTTCGTGGGCCATTGTATGAAGTACATCGGCTTTGCTGGGCAGGAGACTTTCAAGACTACTGTAGTTGACGGATTCTGGATAAATAATCCAAATATTATAGATGCTGTAGCGTCTGGCAGCCCTCTTGGCCCAAGCAGCGTGAGTTATTGAAGGAGGGATCGTGTGGGAAATGCGCATTAGTTTTGGTCTGGACTGATATTCGCAACTCCTGGGCCGGCTGTCGCTCTTAGAGAATCTCTCATCCCCGTTTCGTACTGAGCATATGTGCTCACATGTGTATGCACTAACAAAAGCAAAGGCCTGGATGACTGACTTGATTGAAAAGAAACGTTTGCAGTAGGTGCGATAGATTATCTTTTGTAACGACTTCTGAAACCGTCACGTTCGTTTCTGCTGGAAAAGCGATGTGTACGGAGGTCGCAGGAAAGTCGCACCAAGGAGTGTAGGCTCATTGAGGACGGAACGATGGACAATGATGGACATTGATGAACTGAGTGTACAGTATCACCACCTTGTTGAAAGCACGCACATCTTCGTGGTGTTCGCTTCGGGAAAGGGACACTTTCTGTGTGGTGACTTTAAGCTGTCACTTGAGCTGGCGTACATATGGCAAGCGAACTGTACATTGCGCGTGAGCATTCCAAGCAAGAACATCTTATTTGGCTTAAACCTGTAGCTGCAGTGTACTGTGTACGATACTCTAATCGCATGTTTTCGGCGCCTATTGTTCAATGCGATTTGTTGACTACAGTAGGACTTGGTTTAACACGCGAACACAGCGCGGGTGGTGCGCGCGTCAGTGCCGTGCGATGGCGCCTTCAATTCACACAAAGGCGCCATGGCACAGAAATGCAATCTTCCAATCAACCCCATTGGCAGATCCGGTGCGAATATGCAGCCAATCACAGCCTCGTCTGCTATAAATACAGCGCGTAAAAAGCGTTTTTTATGTGTTCCACCTTATTAATCTCTAAAATAAACCCAACAATTACGTGGTCAACCTTACTCTAGGCTCCATTAAACCTTCAGGGGGGTCGTCTCTCTTCTATACTTCAAAAGGAAGAACAAGCGAAACCAAATGATCCGGCGTCTACGTCCCGACGCTGCAACCAACGGCGCGCTCTGTCTGTCACAGCGCTGCAGCAGCCGCAGCCGCAAGGTGTCCACTGCAGTGGTGAGATTGCGCGGCGCCAGCAACAGACTCTCCTGTTCTTCCCGCTGGCCTGGAGCCGCAACTGCGGCAGTGAATGCGAACGCGATCGCTCGCCGCTGCTTCGGCTCTGATCTCTCAGGCCGCATGACTGCGGCGCAGCTCTGCTGTCCACAGTGCGGGTCCTCGTTGCAGCGCGCTGAGACGCTGGCGGAGAGCGCCGCTAACAGCAAAGAGCCTGCGAGCAAAACGCCTGCAGACGCTCCGGCCTCGACACCCTCGACGGCGTTCAAAGAAGGCGATGTGGTCAAGTGCTCCGGCTGCAACCTGCACTTCGCAGTCAAGTCGGCTTCCAGTAGCAGCACTGCTCGTCCTGCGGCCGCTGGCATTAGCACCAGTGCCCCTGCGAGTGAAGCAGCGCCCACATATAGCAACGCAGCAGCCGCCGCGGCGCTGAGCTCGCTGTCCTCGTCGTCCAAATCGCTTCTGACGGGCAACATGCAGATTCGCGGAACGACTTTGGGCAGCGACAAGACCCAAACTGCGACAGCGGCCCCACGCTGGCGCCGCATGAATGGTGCGTTCGTATTCCCCTTGGTGCTTATGATTCTGACTGACTGATGAACGGTTGTAGCTGATGGCGAGTACGAGAAGCTCGCCAACGAAGCGCTGATTGCAGGAGCTGCAGCCTCTGTTGGCTCGTCCTACGCTTCGAGTGGTGGCTACACGTTACCGCGCATTCTCACGCCGCGCGAGATCTACGACGGCCTGAACCAGTACGTTATTGGCCAGGAAAAAGTCAAGAAGGCGCTGAGTGTGGGCGTGCACAACCACTACAAGCGGCTGAGTGCCATTGAGCTGCTGGCTGCACGCAAAGAAGACGATAGCAAGGCCAATAGCCGGCGTTCAACGCTGGAAGACATCCCACAGAACCTGTCGAGTATCGGTCGTCGACTACTTCTGGAAGAAGTTTTGACGGATCTGGAGAAGAAAGCGGCCGAGATGGAAGCTGTGCCTTCGACTGATGAGTCAGTGGCTGCTGCTGCTGATTCTCCCGCACAGGCTTCAGTGTCGACTGAGGCAGTGGCTGCACCAGCATCGTCGCCTCTGCCTTCGGTCGTGCAAGTAGCGACAGAGAAGCTGAAGTACCTGGACCACGTGGAGCTGGACAAGACCAACATCATGCTCATTGGCCCTACGGGGTCTGGCAAGACGCTGTTGGCGAAGACGCTCGCGCGTTTGGCCAAAGTGCCGATCGTAATCACGGATGCCACGTGCCTCACACAGGCCGGCTACGTCGGTGAAGACGTGGAGTCGGTGCTGTTCAAGCTCTACCAAGCCGCCAACTACGATCTTGAGGCAACGCAACGCGGCATTGTGTACATTGATGAGATCGACAAGATCTCGCGCAAGAGCGAGAACGTGAGCATCACGCGTGACGTCTCTGGCGAAGGCGTGCAGCAGGCTCTGCTCAAGATTCTCGAAGGCTCGTCGGTCAATGTGCCGGAAAAAGGCGGCCGCAAGAACCCGCGTGGTGAGTATATCACGATTGATACGACGAACATTCTGTTCATCTGCGGCGGCGCGTTTGCCGGACTGGAGAATCTCGTGACGAGACGCACGACACGATCGTCCATCGGCTTTGGTGCCCCCATGAAGTCGGCCACCAAGTCGCAGAAGGACAGCGAGACAGTGGGCGAGCTGCTGAACCGAGCCGAACCAGAGGATCTGGTCTCGTACGGACTTATCCCGGAGTTTATCGGCCGCTTCCCGATGCTCGTGAGCACGACGGGGCTCGCCAAGCACGAGCTTGTGCAGGTGCTCACGGAGCCCAAGAACAGTCTGGTGAAGCAGTACAAGGCTCTGTTTGCGCTCAACAATGTCGAGTTCCACGCTACGGACGGCGCGCTGGAAGCTGTGGCCGAATTTGCGCGCCAGAAGAACACAGGGGCACGCGGCTTGCGCTCCATCTTTGAGCGTGCGCTCATGGAGACGATGTTCGATCTGCCTGATCAACCAGACGTGAACGCTGTATACGTGGACGAAGAAGCGATTCTTGGACGCAAACCGCCAGTGCTGGTCCGTGGAGACCTGACTCTGGACGAGTATATCAAGCAGCTGGACGACGATGCGGACAAGCTAGCCGAGGAGCAGGTCGTATGAACACATTACAACCAAAACCACAAACAATGCACGAAGCCCCCAGAACCCACACACCAATGCAAACATTCTCCTTGCCCATCGATATTCCCCAGCCCAGAAACTTTAAAAAGATTTGAATAATGCGCGATTTGTTTCAGTAATATCCATTGACACCTCTTTGCCTAACTGTGACAATGTACCGAATGGAATTCGCCTTGCCTTAGACGCTGCCAAAGCGCTTCATTTGGTGGAGCTGGCCGCCAACCAAAAGTGTTGTTGGCTATCCTTGCATTACTGTGATGCGTATATGTATACGAACACAAGTAAGGCTGGATGGAGATGTTGTCTGCCACCATGACCGTCTCTGTGCCGGGTCTACGGAATCCTCAGCACATTAGATTCTCAAGTCTAGCTACGAGGCTTGAGGTGACAATCCATTGCACCATCAAAAGCTATTTGCTGCAGCATCCGTTTCGCAAATAGATCTGCAAATAGACTCACTGCTGCAGTCCGGAGGCCACTCGACAGCAAACCACAAGAGACGATGGTTGTTGGGCTCGCAGCCGCCGCACCGGAGGACAAGGAAGAGCTGCGCATCGAAGCTCGGCGTCATCGCGAGCACGAGCGGCTGAAAAAGCTTGGCCCGGGGCGTCTGCGCAATATCGGAGTATGGCTTGAGAGGCATCATTAATGACGATCACTCGCACTCACGCTTTGCTTGACTCGCAGGCTGATATCGCAGGCGTCAAGAACCAGGTCGAGGAGCGGCAGCGACAGGAGGAAGCTGACAAGAACGCCAAGCGCCGGTCCGATGAGGAAGACGCCGCGATTCGTCGGTACTTGCTGCAAGTGGAGTCGGAAGACGCCATGGCCAAACGTCGAGAGATGGTCACGCTCCTCAATGACTGGGGCATCCAGGCCGCGCAACGCGACGAGATGATGGAGAAAGAGGCCCAGCTCCGCGCACTGGGCATCGATCCAGAGAAGTGCGCGCGTGGCGCAGCGCAGAAATTCGAGGGCGAGGACGCACTTAAGCTGGAGCGTACGCGGATGCAGGCACTTCAGCAGAAGCAGTGGTCGCTACAGCTTATGGACGAGCGACGCCAGCGAGAGGCCAACACACAACAGGAGACGGCCAATTACATGGCGTACCTGTTTGAGATCGAGAGGCTGCAGGAGTCGCTGCATCAGGCAAGCGAACGCGAACGCGCTCAGATCGCATCCGAGATTCAGCGCTACAATCAACTCCTGGCGGACCACCAACGCGAGCAGGAACGGCTTCGACAGCAGCGCGAGCAGCAGCAGGATGCCGACCAGATCCTATACGAGATGCAGAGCATCATCAGCGAGAACCCGAGACAGGCGGCATTGCCAGGCACCGATCTGCGTGTTCGTGTCGACCATTGGAAGGGCTTCAACAGTGGCCAGACCCGGCAGTATCTTCACCAGAATGATGCGATCCTAGCTGATAAAGCCCGTCAAGCTGAGCTGCTTCGCCAGCAACACGAGACTGACGCTCGGCAGCACACGGAGCTTCAGCGGGTCATGGCACACAATGAATACCTGGCGAAACAGCGAGAGACCCAGAAGCAGCTGGAGATCAGGCAGACCCGCGAGCGCCAGGCGATGGAAGCAGCCGCGCGAGAGAAGAAGAACGCTGAGCAGGCACGAGGCAAGATCGAGCCGGGCTTCTTTCAGAATTTTGGGAGATCGTATCGCTAGGATAATAAACAGACAGCTCTGGGTTTTGGTAAATCTGCTGGATCGTCAGCTTCGGGAGAAATATGTTGACGGATATGAGTGCGCTTGAAAGAGCAGTTGATGGGTTGAATATAGCTACACCAAGTTCACCATTGAAGATGGCGGTGCAGAATGGGTCGCTCAGGGCATCAGCAATTCTGACCCATTGACTGAAAAGACAGTCTCGAGCTGAAACGTATTTATTCATCACAACGCTAGCTCCAGGAACCGAGCGTGAGAGTCGAATGCCGTGTGAACTTGAATTTCTACCCGTGCTGCGAATAGTAATTGAATAAGTACAAACGCAGGCTTCGCTCCATATTGTGCTCACGATGAAATCCGTGAGGACAAGTACTCGACAAAGCTTGTTGCGTTCTCGAAATCCTCGTCGGTGAGCGTAATATTTGAAGCCGGAGGTAGGCTTCGTAACGTATTGTAGACAGTGCCCAGAAGAGACACCAGCTGATCCAGCTTTTGACGTTTTTGTAGCTCCAACGCGTCGCTGGAAACAAATTGGACTTTGTCTACGAGCTCATGAACAAGCTTGTCGCGCTCTCGAAATCCTCGTCAGTGAGCGTAATATTTGAAGCCGCAGGTAGGATTCGTAACTTATTGTAGACAGTGCACAAAAGAGACACCAGCTGATCCAGCTTTTGACGTTTTTGTAGCTCCAACGCGTCG